>APFE031161904.1:316957-388904 GCA_000404065.3 Pinus taeda | reverse complement strand
TTTTGTGGAGGTGGGACCCCTTGGATGATTGCTATTTTGTTTGGGTCCACTTGTAGTCCTTGCTGAGATATTAAATGACCTAGCATAGACCCTTCAGTCATTAAGAATTCACATTTTTCTAGACTAAGAGACAGATTCGTTTCAATGCATTTGTGTAATACTTTGCCTAGGTTAGTCAGGGCTTCTTGGAAATCACAACCATAAGGTGTAAAATCATCCATATAGATTTCCATAGCATCATGTACTAATTCAGCAAAAATACTGAAGATTGCTCTCTGGAAGGTGGCAGGAGCATTGCATAGGCCAAAAGGAAGACCCTATAGGAAAAATTACCCCAAGGACATGTGAATGTGGTCTTATCCTGGTCTTCTAGGCAGATTTAGATTTGGTTATACCCATTGAATCGATCTAGGAAAGAAAATAATTTCTTCCCTGCCAGGCCATTTAGCACTTGGTCAATGAAGGGTAAGGGAAAATGATCCTTCTTTGTGGCTTTGTTAAACTCCCTATAATCAACACAAATCCTCCACTTACATTTTTCTTGGGAACTAACACTAAAGGAGAGACCCACTCACTGTCTAAGATAAGGTAAATGAATCCCACATCCAGCAGTTTTTGCAGTTCTACTTTGACTATGTCTTTAAGAACTGGATTCATCCTCCTTTGTGGTTTCCTACTGGCTTGCAACCTTCTTTTATGTATATGTGGTGAGTACACACTAAGGGGTGTACTCCCTTCATTTCCTTATAACTCCAAGCAAAGGCCTCTAGGTTCTCTCTCAACATGTTGCATAGTTTTTCCTCTTCTAAAGCAGAAAGAGATGGATTAATGTTCAAAGTTTTCTCTGGGCCAAATTCTATGGTTTTGACACGGAGTGGGTTGGAATTGGCCAAGCATAAGTCAATTGGATGATTGTTTTGGGTTTCCCTTACTTCTTCTTTTAATGGAAATGAACTAGGAGCTAGACTTTGGAGCAGGTTTTCAATTAAATCATCCTCATCTTGATGTCCTCCTCCTATGGTTGTTTCAAAAGTATAAAGTTGGGTAGAATAAACCTCATCCTCTTCCTCCTCCTCTAACCATAAAGGTAAATCATGCTCTAGGGTAGGTTGAGCAGGAGGGTATAGGACAATTGTTTGGACATATTCGCATTCTTAATGGTCATATTCCTAGCTTTGCAGTTAATGTAAGCATCAAATGTGACCAACCATGGCCTCCCAAGGATGAGAGGGTAACCACTAAGCTTAGCCTTAGGTTGGAGAACTGGGAAAACTGTAGGGTACTCCCAGGAGTCAATGGAGACCATCACATCCTCCACAATTCCCTCAGGGGTGATTGTGGAATGGTCTGCAAGTTGCAGAACTGTTGTGGTCTTTCTCAATGACCCTTGGAGGTTGAGCTTGAGAATGGTGTCCTTAGTCATCACATCAATTGTAGCCCCAAGATCAATTAGACTGTGTGGGATAATGGTGCCGTTGATGTGCACATCTACTACAGGGCTTCCAGGGTCGAAATATTTTGGACATATTACCTGCCCCAACATTAAGTCAGAGAACTTCCCAATGACATTAATGGTAGGGGCATCCCTTTTTCTTCTTCTTGGATGCTTGAAGCACTTCTCCTTAATCAACTTCTTATAAACGAGAACATCTTTGATTGCCTGGAGAAGGGGAATCTTTACACATAGATTTTTCAATTCTCTTAGAAGTTCAGTTTCTTCTGGGGTAAGTTGGAGTGGTTGGGCTAATCTCTTAGGAAATGGTGGATTTACTTTAAGGTTGCTTTCCTCTATTTCTTCCTCAACCTCCCTATGTGGAGAGGGAGGTTGGTTGCTTGGGAAAATTCTCCCAAATCTTAGGTTGATCTCCTAGATTTCTACAACATAAGCCAGGTATGATGTCTCTCCATTGTATTCTTGTTGAACCTGCCCATTGTTTGGGTTCGGATTTGGCTGGGCAAGCATCTGGGGTTGCTTAGGTGGAGCAGAGTGCAAGAGTTTTGGTTGGGTAGGTGGTGGAGGCAATAGGGCTGGAACATTGTTGAATTAGGGCTTCCACCCCTGGGGTGGAGTATTCCACTGATGTTGTGGCTGAACATAGGGTTGAAATGACTAGCTAGCTGGATGGGATTGATATTGCGATACATAGGACCAAGGAGGGGGTGATGTCCAGGAAGCATGAGTAGGGGGTCCCCAAGAAGGTATAGTTTTGGTTTGGTTGGGGTTGTAATATGCATGGGATGACCCTTGCATACCCTGCTGGTATGGTCTAGGCCCAGAAGATCTCCTTTGGTTGATGTAGCAAAGCTACTCAGTGACCCCTTTAACTCCTTGATATACAAATTTGAGTCCAGGTAAATAAGGGCACTCGTCTGTGGAGTGGTTTTCTTCACAAACTGAGAAAATATTAATACACTTCAATTGACATTCGTTCCTAGGAAAAAAGATGGCCAAGGCTCTCTCTGCTTCCTCTTGCTTCATTTTGATGTTCATGGTGTCCAATTACAAGGAAAGGGTTTGTAGCATATCACTTTTGAAATCTTCCAGGATATTTCCAGTTTCACCCTTAATGGATAAGTTAGAGGATGATGTATTGGCCATAGGTTGACTGCCCCTACCCTTTTTCCTGGCTGACCTAGAATGGTTTCTAAAGACAGTCTTAATATCCTCATAGGGTAATTGGTAGACATATCCTCCTACTATCATATGTAAGGTATCCAAAAGATCCTCCCTTACTCCTCTAAGCAAGACCAACTTTAGTGAGTCAGGGTCAAGTGTGCAACTAACCCTTTTGTAACTAAGCTGGAATCTTTCTTCATAGTCTTATAAGGATTCATCCTGGCCTATGATCATCCTAAAATTATTTTCTCTAGTGTCCTTTGACCTACAGTAGTTCCTATATTTATTGTTAAAAGTTTGTTGCATCTGAGCCCAAGTTGCGATGATATCTCTAGGTAAACCCATGAACCAACGCAATGTTGCATCCTTGAGGGTGGATGGAAACAATTTTAACTTTTGCTCATCATCTGTATAGTATAGGTTCAGCATATAACGACAAACTAAAATAGGAAAGTGTCAAGGTCCTCTGTGGTTAGTCCATGGAAATGAGGTAGATCAGAGGGGCTTATATTCTTCATCTTAGTGTCCCCATTGGTTTCCCTTATGGGGAAGTGTTGAAGCCCCGAAAATCGGGTCAACAACAAGGGGGATACCCACCTGGTCCGGACCTTGGTTGGCAGCTCCTTTTCCGTTTGGTATAGCGGGTGCGACTGGGTATATGGGATCAGTTTCCCAATTTATGTGTGTGTGTGTGTAGAATTTGATATTTCTGACTAATAGTTCCTAATTATGATGCTCTAATTCTAACTTTAATCTAATGACATGCTATTGTATTCTAATAAATAGATATATCTAAGTCTATACTAACCCGGGGTGTGATCTTTCCGTTATGCGATCTAAAATGATTTCAGATAACAATCGGTAATAAAGATCATTCAACTGTTAAAAGAAAAAATTCAATATAGATGAACCACTTCGCATAAAAAGTTAGGCGAAATAGTTGTGAAAAACATATCGCATAATAAGCTACTCATATATTAAGCATAAATAAATATCTATCACCATACAAAAGTGCCAAATGATAACTCAGGAATTCACGCATTAACATATACACAACTGAACTTGAATATCACTTTAACACAAGAAATAGAAACAATTAAGAGATATAAGTACCATTTATAACTAGTTCTACTCATGAGCTTCAAGCGATAATGATTTATCTCTTCTTAATCCAACATCCACTAAGAGTACATAAGTGCAACATCAGTAGCAGATATTAAATGCAAAAATCAATAAATCATGTTCCATTCATTCATCAAAACCTCCTCGAAGGGTGCAAAAGTGCATGTTTTGAGGACAAGTTTTTGATAAATTTCTGGACCCTTCTCTAAATGCATGAGAAGGGTTTAAATACTACTAACTATAACTAAAAATAACTTATTACAAAAATTTAGGATACGGTTGAAATGACCATCCTTTCTCTAGGCAAAAATAAAGCAAAACTATTTCTAAAATTAAATCTAACATCTAACTATTTTTGTATTTGCTCCTTAACGTCACAAGCATTCAACATTTGCTTGAGAAGAGTCGGTTGACCGACTTTAACCTTTAATTGCCAGGTGGCTGAGCAATTAGAAGCTTTCCATTTCGAGAAGTTTTACCCAGAGATGCACGATTAGCGCTAGGCACTAATCACGCATCGGAAACTGCCTCCATTTCTTAATCCGGGCTTCCTTGGTGCGATTTATGCCTCTTGTGTGCTTTCTTTTAGCAGATGAAAAGCTGAAATTTTGTGAAGATAATGGTCCTGTGAGCTCTTGATCCTGAGTCTTAAACTGTCTATTTTTAATGTCAGCGCCGTCCAGTACCCATTTAATCATGTCTGTGTAGGGGAAAATTTTGGGTCTTGCTGCTATCCGATGCAGGAATGAACAAGCTAAATCTAGAACTGATGCTTCAGGCGACCTTGATGAGCCTGTAGTAGCCGTAAATCCCATTACCTTAGGATTCTCTTCCTCAAGTAGATTATATGTGACTTCCCAGGTAGAAATACCCACGTCTCTGTTGCATGCGGTGTCTGTGTACAAGAGCGCCATTTCTTTATCTTCAGACATTAGAACCTTGCCTTTCTTCCCCATAGTTTCCTGTATACTGCTCTGTATAACCTTTTGTTCTTCATTCCTGCAGTTTATAAGTGAGGTGAGAGTAATGATAAGAAACAGTGATGGGAAAGCTTTAAATGCCGAAGACATGCAAAAGTATACCACCTTACGTGAACTGGCTCTTCGATAAACACAAAATCATATTTCCTTAAAAACTGGCAACTACTTCATTAATTAGCATTAAAGCGCATAACTAGGTTTCGTTTTATGGAAAAAGATTTTTCTTGAATAATGAGCCAGAAAAATCTGCGATGGAGCGATTTTGTGATTTGCTTTGCAATATCACAGATCGTTGTATCGCATAATTGCAAGATCACAATATCGCAAGATCTTTCTGTTGTCCTATCGTAAGATTGCTTTGCCGTTTTATCGCAATATCGCAAGATCGCAATATCGCATAATCGCAATATCGCATAATCGTAATATCGCATAATTGTAAAATCACATATTTTGTGTTAAGCAGTTTCTTGCGAGGTGCGATTTTGCGATATGTGCTATCGCATATCGGCATTTTCTTTTGTTTTTTAGCGTAAGTGCACTTTTAAGGCATGCGATGCAATATTGTTTTATTCTTATGCAATTTCACATTGCAATCTCGCAATCTTAGATTTTGGCTTGGAGGCATCCTATTTTCCTTTTTGCGATGTGATATTCTTTAAGGAGTGATTTTATCTTTTCTCATCACGAAACTTAAGCTTTTTGGATTTTATAAGGATATTTTCTTAAGTTTATGATGGTAAGTTTTATTAAAAAAAGAAATTACAATCACTAATTGATTTTTTTTTAATTTTTGACTAAGGGTCCCCACTTATTTAATATTAGTAATAACACTAAATAAGAAGGGGGGTTGTTGGTGGCCACAACGATTGGCGATTCACTTGGAAGAACCAGTTATCTTTGTCTTTATTTTGAATTTTCTAAAATTCCAAAACAGAAAATTTTCCAGAAAGTTGAACTTTATTATAGAAAGATAAAGTACATTATGCTTTAACCTGTCAATGATATTTTGTTTCAACTATTTTCAACTTTGATTATTTGCTTCCTCAAGCTAGTCCTTTTATTTACATCAGTCATTACTTGGTTTGTAAATATAAAACAAAGTCTTCTCTATAAACCAGTTTTAAATATGCTCATTTGTCGTAGGTAGAGCCTCTGCTACCATCAAGCATTTATAGCCTCGACAGGGTTACCTGTTACCCAGCAATGATCCTGTATCCTACTTAAAGAAACCTAGAATTCCCAAAGAAGAATCCACATCCACACTTATTGCTTTGATTTTCTTTTACTCTTAAAGAACAATGTCTTGGTTTGATAGCCAATTTATGACACAGTCATTCACTTGATTTATAACTTCGCTGAACAAGCTGCCTCGTGATGAGACCCCTTGCCTTTTGATTGCAACAATCTTGAGTCATTGCCCTGTTGTTGTGTTCAGTATTGGCAAAGTCAGCAAATTATAATATCTGTGATTATGATAAGTCGGCTCGTGATGAGACCTCTCACTCTTTAAGATAAAGTGTATCCTTGGATTGCTCCTCTGAAACTTGTGATTTCCTTAGCAGGGAGGCAGTCATTGTTTCCTTAAGATAGCTCTGGACGACAATAGTAGAGTTTTTGGAAAGAGTTGTTCTACAGAGAATCTTTATTTTGTTATTGATACCTTTCATTGCAATGATATAAAACAATTTCTCACTAAAGGTTGTTTTCATCAAATTTTATGAAGTTGAAACTAGTATCATATATAGGCTAGAGTCTTTAACTGTATCTTTCAATAATAAAGATCAATTTTCCAAAATATTTGCTATTTATACAAGCGAAAGATCAAAATCTGAAAGAGAATTGGTGTCTTTTTCATAAATGCCTAATGTAACCATTCACAACTAGTTTTATTATAAAAAATAAAAACTAATTTACAAAACAAAAGAATAGTCTTCTAAGGAAAATATTTTTTAAGGATCTGGCCATTTACAGGTAAAGAATCTCTTTTCCCTGTCAAATCCTGCAACATAAAAGTGGACGGACCTATGACTTCTACAATCTGAAAAGGACCAAGCCACATTCGTTGAAATTTTGTATGTTTCCCTTTTTCCTCATGGGTCTTGTCCCATTTTAAAACCAGATCTCCCATTTGAAAATCTTTTCTGGTCATCATGTTTGAATCAAAAGAGGATTTTACTAATGCTTGATGATGAGCGTGAGTTCTTTTGGCCTGTTCTCGCTGTTCTTCTAACTTAATTATTTCCATTTGCCTCAGTTGTAAGGAGGAAGTTGGTACTTCATCAATATATTGAACTAAAGACAGAGAGGGAATTGCTAAATGAGTTGGGAGAACCACTTCTTCTCCATAAACTAAATTGAATGGAGAAGTGTCGATGGAGGCTTTTTGCGTTATTCGATCTACCCATAAAGCATATATTAAAGACTTATGCCAATTTTTATGATTTTGGTTAGCTGTTCGTTTGATAATCCTGATTAGGTTGTTGTTTGTAGATTTAGCTAACCCATTTCCCTGTAGGTAATAATTGGCAGAATATTTAAGTTTGAAACCTCTTTTGAGTGCAAATTCAGTCATTGCATTTCCAGAAAAGTATGATGCATTATCAAACATTAAAGCGGAAGGCAACCCAAACCTGGTGATTATAAATTGATCTATGAAATCAATGACATGTTCAGCATTAGCCGTCTTGAGTGGAACTGCTTCTACCCATTTAGTAAAGTAATCTGTTGTTGTAAGGATATATCTATGCTGCTTAGAAGAGTGAGGAATGAATTCACCTATTATGTCCAATCCCCACTGATCAAAAGATTGCTCAATGTTGACTGGCTGTAGTGGCAAGGATGGTTTCTTTTGTCTTCCGGCAGCGGTTTTGCAGATTTGACATTTCCTCACGTAATTGTGTGAGTATTTGAATAATGTGGGCCAGTAATAGCTTGCACGTAAGATTTTATGTGTAGTAGCATCTCCAGCATGGTGTCCGCCTGCTAGCCCATCATGGAGTTCCTGCAAAACTTTTTTAGCTTCAGATTCCTCGAGACATCTAACGAGAACAGAATCATAATTTATTCTAAAACGAACATCATTCAGGAGCTGATATTGTTTGGCTTTCAACCTTAGAGCTCTTTTCTTGGTATGATCGAGGTGTGAAGGAGCATATCCATTCTTTAGATAATAAATGATATCGGCATATAATGACTCATTATTGTTTAGACTTACGTCGTACACTTGTATGTTTGCAGATGGAATTTCAGATATCAGCGATGGTCCGACCAGCATTTTGCAAAATCCTTGACCTTTTACAATGCTTGTTGGTTTGATTTCTACATCATATTCCTATAAGGCAGTAACCCAATTGGCTCTTTTCTCACCCACCTCTTTTTGTACTAAAATATTTCTTACTGCTGGAAACGGTACAATGATTTTTGTATGGGTTTTGAGTAAAAAGGGTCTGAAATATTTGATTGCTTTGAAAATAGCATAAGCCTGTTTCTCCACATCTGAATAATTTAATTCAGCCCCCTGTAAATTTGAACTGAAAAAAGCAATCGGGGCTTCTGCCTTATCTTGATTTGCCCGAGTAAGTATCGTTGCGTATGATCTGTTAGATGCAAATGTATATAAAATAAAAGGCTCTGAAAAATTTGGAGTTGCTAAAGATGGAGAATTAACAATTGCTTGTTTGATCAGATTGAATGCCTCATATTCATCTTGGCCCCATTTGAAGATTGAGTTCTTTTTTATCATTGCTTGTAAAGGATACATGATTCTTGAAAAATTTGGAACAAATCTCTTTACAAAGTTGATCTGACCAAGGAAAGATTGCATGGCTTTTTTTCTGTGAGGTAGGGATATTTCAAAAATCTCTTTGATTCTGTCAAGATCAATGTGAATTCCATATTTTGACACTATGAATCCTAGAAATTTTCCTTCACTTAATGCGAAAAAAGATTTTTTCGGGTTAAGTGAAATTCCATACCTTAAACAACGTTGGAAGATTTGTTTTAAATCTTTGAGATGGTTGCTTCGTCTCTTGGAATAGACAGTTATACCATCCAAATAGATTACCACAGACTTATTAACTAAACCTTTGAATGCAATGTCCATGGCTCTCTGAAATGTGGCACCAGCATTGATCAGGCCAAAAGGCATTTTTTGATATGCGTAGGTGCCCCATTTGGTTCTGAATGTGGTTTTTAATTGATCATCAAGATGTACCAACACTTGATTGTATCCTGAAAATCCATCCAAAAAGGACATTAATTCTGACCCAGCGATTGCCTGCAAAATTTGTTCCATAGGAGGCAAAGGAAAATTATCCTTTTGACAGGCTTTATTAAGATTTCGAAAGTCAATACAGATTCTAATATCTCCGTTTTTCTTTCTAACAGGAACCATATTGGAGACCCATTTGGAATGTCGAACGGGAAAGATTATTTTGGCTTTCAATAGCTTGTTGAGTTCATATTTGATCTGGTTTTCTAGATTGGGATGGATTTTTCTCAACTTTTGTTGAATTGGTTTCTCATTGTCAATCATTGGAAGAGTATGTTGGATGATGGAAGTGTCATACATTTTAAGTTCATCATAGTTCCAAGAAAAAACACTTTTGTATTGTCTCAAAAGACGAATATATGCTAATTTTTCTTTAGGAGCTAGGCCAAGGCTTAGGTTGATATTCTGGGGTTTGGTATCAGTCCCTAGGTTTACTACTTCGTAGTTCAGATTTGAACTTTGGAGTTTCGAATTGGTAGATCTTTTAAACCGATATTTCAAATCATAAAGGTCTTCTAATTTGACTACCGACTTATGTATAGAATTGTTAATGTTCTCTTGTTGCAATTGTCGGTCATGTTGGTCTTCGTGAATTATTTGATTGGTATAGGATCCTTCAGATGTGAGAAAACTCACTATATTAGGATTGTCATTGAATATTCTCCAATTTGTGATGTTATCAGGAATAGAAGGTCTAAATATTAATTCTATTGAGAATCTATCTGAACTAAAATCTTCTAAAGGGATAAGCTTAGAAGCTACGTTAGCTAAAAGTTCTGCGCTTGCATTCTGGAGTCTAGGAATTGATGAAATATTAAATGCTATAAAGTGCTCAGTCAGATCTTGAACTAAAGATTGATAATGTTTTAAATGACCTGATAAGCAATGTATAGTATTACGTACCTATCTGACTACAATTTCAGAGTCTCCGAAAACTTGAAGGTATTTGACGTCTAATCCAATTGCTTTGTACAATCCTTGGACTTAAGCCTCATATTCCGCTGTATTGTTGGTGCAATCAAATTCAAGTCTGCAAGTAAACATAGTTTTATCTCCTTTTGGACTAACTAGCACGCATCCTGCTCCTATTCCTTCGTTAGATTTAGAACCATCAAAAAATAATTTCCAAAATAAAGATTTATTTATAGGACTATCTAAAAAATTAATACATTTAGAACTATCTGTTTGAGAAAAAAATTTCAACTTGAGATAAAGCAGAATGTTCTAAGTAAGGTGACATATGAGCATTAAAATTTCCTAGGAAAGAATCTACTGAGTAATTGGCAATAATGCTATTGTTATACGCTACTGGTTCATTTTCCCCCTCGAGTTCTGTTACTATGTATTTCTGATGTCGTTCTCGTTCAACTTTTATTTGATTTGGTTTACCATTGTAGGGTAGCCACATGTGTGACCAGTCAGTTGCGAAGTACCCATGAAGTTTTTCTGACCAATCCCTGCTAAGAATTAAGCCATAAAATTATGGAATATTAGCAACTAAAATGTCGATAACTTGACATACCTTTTGGTTGGATGATAGCCTTATGGTAACCTGATTCAATTCGCAAAATTACTTCGACTTGTGATCGATCTAGCTGGACTATGCACACAACAGATTTTTGTGGTTGAACGTTCAATTTTGTACATATTGATTTTGGTAATATTCGATGAAGCTCCCGAATCCACTAAGCAATTATGCACATTTTTATTAAAAATTTCATAAGTAAGAAGAAACGGGGGAGTATGAGATCTCGATCTTCCTCCAATTAACACGATGTGGTTTGGATCAACCTTGTTAATCACTTTAGTCGGAGGTCTTCCCATGTCATGGGAAGCTTGAGAAATTACAGTGGCAGGAAAAGGTGCAACTGGCACAGCATGTAATTCTTTCAAAATTATCTTTTGTTGGTGTTTTAACTTGCTCAGTTCGTAAAGAGTGATGTTGGCCCTAGTATTTTTTATATCTTCTATAATATTGTACTCCATTTTATCCAAAACGATCAACGTTTTAGATGGAGTAGATGAATCTGTTTGGACTGGGATGGTTTGAGTCGCTTTGGATGTCGTTTTCTTGGTTGCAACTTTATCCTTCGTCGCCGAGCTTGCGCTCTTTGGCTTAGGGATAGTTTGAGGAGGATCAAGTTGATTTCTATTTCATGTACTAACCGGGGATGCTTCTTGATCTTCTTCTTATGGGAGGATGAACTCCCACATTCCTTGTAACTCTACAACTTCTTCTTCATCGATTTGCCCTTCAGTAGCGATTTTCTCTTCTTCTTCTTCGGATTCAGTACTTGTAATAGCATTGGGGGGCTTAGAATCAGCCGAAGGGTTTCTTTTAAAAGGTCTATACGACTTTTTTGAAGAAGTTTTTGCCACTTGTTTCTTAATGTCGACCATCTCGTTAGACATGGTCTTCAAAACTTTTTGCAATCCTTCTAAATCGAATGGATCTTTCAATTGTTTTTTCTTGGGATATTCTTTGAAGGTAACCTTCTTGGATTTTCGTTCCTCTATCACGGATTTCTTTTCTAGGGCTATTATATGTTTCTCTACTGCTATTGCTTTTTTCATATTTTCGGCTAAAGTTGTCTTATTAGGCATGTCCACAAAGATTGTTATATTTGATGGTAAAGCAGTGATGTAGCATTCACTTCTCACTTCTTCGCTGGGCTTGGAAGCAGTAGGAATTTTGTTTAACAATTTATTGAAACGTGAATTGAAATCTTTGATAGACTCTTTTGACTCGGCCCTAAGATTTGACAGGTCGTTGATTAGTGTTGCTGCAGACCTATCATCACCGAACTTGGTGAGGAATTGCTCTTGGAAGATATCCCAACTAGTGATAGATCCCGATGGTAATGAGAAATACCATGATCTGGCTGTTCCCTGAAGAGTATAAGGGAAAAGTCGAATGACATCATCTTCGTTGGTAACTCCATTAAGATTTATGGATAGCATAAAGTTATTAATGTGCTCTTCTGCTAGCATGCCTGCTTCAGGGTTAAACTTAGGCAGCCATTTTTCAGGATGGGCTGGGAGCTGACTCAAGGGCGCAGGCATCAAGACTGCCCTTGGGTTGTTCCATGGAGATTGGGCCATCACTGATCTACTAATGGAGGGAAGTGGAGAAGATGATCCCTAAGGTTGAGAAGATGAGGATATAATAACTCCAGATGATTGAGAAGGAGATGTAGAAGTACCAGTAGGCTGATGGACAATGATTTGAAGTGGTGGAGTGGATGGTTGACTTCACGGTGAGGAAGTTGAGATGGATGATGGTGAGGAAAGAGTCTCACTATCAGACACTTTAAGTGATTTCCTTGCTCTCTTCCTAGTGGGTAGAGGTAACTCAGTTGGCTAAACACCAAACTTTTCACTCTTTAATCTGGTTAAGGGATGAGCAGGGTTATATTGCGAAGTCACTCTGCCTTGAGATTTATCAGATCTTTGAGGAGATATAGAAAATTGCTGAAGTTTGTGAATCAGAGATTCGACTTTAGGTGGTTCAATAGTAGATTGTTCTGAAATGTCAGGGTTTGTAGTAGCGATTGTTGATCCTATGACTTCTGGCTGTGGATTTAAAGATTCTAAATGCAATAGAGAAGTCGGGGGAGATGGTGAGGGCGATTTACTCTCAGAATGGTATTTGGATTTGGACTTACTTTCCATTCATAGTTCAGGCCCTCCTTCTAGCGCCAAATATTTTGAAGCCCCGAAAATTGGGTCAACAACAAGGGGGATAGCCGCCCGGTCCAGACCTTGGTTGGCAGCTCCTTTTCCGTTTGGTATAGCGGGTCCGACTGGGGATATGGGACTAGTTTCCCAATTTATGAGTGTGTGTGTGTAGAATTTGATATTTCTGATCTAACAATTCCTAATTATGATGCTCTAATTCTAACTGTAATCTAATGACATGCTATTGTATTCTAATAAATAGATATATCTAAGTATATCTTAACCCGGGGTGTGACCTTTCTGTTATGCGATCTAAAATGATTTTAGATAATAATCAGTAATAAAGATCATTCAACTGTTAAAAGAAAAGAATTCAATATAGATGAACCACTTCGCATAAAAAGTTAGGCGAAATAGTTGTGAAAAACATATCGCATAATAAGCTGCTCATATATTAAGCATAAATAAATAGCTATCACCGTACAAAAGTGCCAAATGATAACTCAGGAATTCACACATTAACATATAAACAACTGAACTTGAATATCACTTTAACACAAGAAATAGAAATAGTTAAGAGATAGAAGTACCATTTATAACTAGTTCTACTCATGAGCTTCAAGCGATAACGATTTATCTCTTCTTAATCTAACATCCACTAAGAGTACAGAAGTGCAACATCAGTAGCAGATATTAAATGCAAAAATCAATAAATCTTGTTCCATTCATTCATCAAAGCCTCTTCAGAGGGTGCAAAAGTGCATGTTCCGAGGACAAGTTTTTGATAAATTTCTGGACCCTTCTCTAAATGCATGAGAAGGGTTTAAATACTACTAACTATAACTAAAAATAACTTATTACAAAAATTTAGGATACGGTTTAAATGACCGTCCTTTCTCTAGGCAAAAATAAAGTAAAACTATTTCTAAAATTAAATCTAACATCTAACTATTTTTGTATTTGCTCCTTAACATCACAAGCATTCAGCATTTGCTTGAGAAGAGTCGGTTGACCGACTTCAGCCTTTAATTGCCAGGTGGCTGAGCAATTAGAAGTTTTCCATTACGATAAGTTTTACCCAATGATGCGCGATTAGCGCTAGGCACTAATCGCGCATTAGAAACTGCCTCCGTTTCTTAAGGGCTTCCTTGGTGCGATTTTTGCCTCTTGCGTGCTTTCTTTTAGCGGATGAAAAGTTGAAATTTTGTGAAGATAATGGTCCCGTGAGCTCTTTACCTTGAGTCTTAAACTGTCTATTTTTAATGTCAGCGTCGTCTAGTACCCATTTAATCATGTCTGGGTAGGGGAAAATTTTGGGTCTTGCTGCTATCCGGTGCAGGAATGAACAAGCTAAATCTGCAACTGATGCTTTAGGCGACCTTGATGAGCCTGTAGTAGCCATAAATCCCATTACCTTAGGATTATCTTCCTCAAGTAGATTATATGTGCCTTCCCAGGTAGAAATACCTGCGTCTTTGTTGCATGCGGTGTCTGTGTACAAGAGCGCCATTTCTTTATCTTCAGACATTGGAACCTTGCCTTTCTTCCCCATAGTTTCCTGTATATTGCTTTGTATAACCTTTTGTTCTTCGTTCCTGTAGTTTACAAGTGAGGTGAGAGTAATGATAAGAAACAGTGATGGGAAAGCTTTAAATGTCGAAGACATGCAAAAGTATACCACCTTACGTGAACTGGCTCTTCGATAAACAAAAAATCATATTTCCTTAACAACTGGAAACTACTTCATTAATTAGCATTAAAGCGCATAACCAGGTTTCGTTTTATGGAAAAAGCTTTTTCTTGAATAATGAGCCAGAAAAATCTGCGATGGAGCAATTTTGCAATTTGCTTTGCAATATCGCAGATTGTTGTATCACATAATCGCAAGATCACAATATCGCAAGATCTTTCTGTTGTCCTATCATAAGATTGCTTTGCCGTTTTATCGCAATATCGTGATATCGCAAGATCACAATATCGCATGATCACAATATCGCATGATCGCAATATCGCATGATCGCAATATCGCATAATTGCAATATCGCATAATCGTAATATCGCATAATCGTAATATCGCATATTTTGTGTTAAGCAGTTTCTTGCGAGGTGCGATTTTCCGATATGCACTATCGCATATCGACGTTTTCTTTTGGTTTTTAGCGTAAGTGCGCTTTTAAGGCATGCGATGCGATATTCTTTTATTCTTATGCAATTTCGCATTACAATCTCGCAATCTTAGATTTTGGCTTGTAAGGAGGCATCCTATGATCCTTTCTGCCATGTGATATTCTTTAAGGAGTGATTTTATCTTTTCTCATCATGAAACTTAAGCTTTTTGGATTTTATAAGGATATTTTCTTAAGTTTATGATGGTAAGTTTTATTAAAAAAAGGAATTACAATCACTAATTGATTTTTTTTAATTTTTGACTAAGGGTCCCCACTTATTTAGTATTAGTAATAACACTAAATAAGAAGCGGGGTTGTTGGTGGCCACAACAGGAAGGCACCCTCAATTCTCTCTCTATTTCCTTTGTCATTTTGGTTTCCAGCCATTGGTTTAGTAGGAATGGGTTCTTCCTCTTCTTCTTCCTCTATAGGTTCCTCAAATAGGTAAGGTTGCTCACCTAAAGGGTCTTCCAATTCACTGTCACTGAAGAAGAAAGAAGGTTGACTGTGGGATGTAGTGGTGGTATTTGATAAGAATTTCCTTGAATTGTCGCTATTCCTACGAGGCATTAAAGGAAATTTTTTTGGGTTGGTTTTTGTAAGATTTTGTCAAAGATAGAAAGTACTTGCAGAATGGAAAGGAAAGCAGATAATGACAACTGAAAGAAAGAAAGAAACTATATTACTTTTGCAAAAATAAACTAATGGAAGAAAATTGAAGACTAGAAGTAGAAGAAAAGCAGTAATTTCTTAGACTTAGACACCTCCCCGGAAACGACACTAAAAAGTGATGAGCCTAGGTATTGCAACAAGAATGTTACAACTCCTAGGGCTACCATCTTTACTTATCAACCCAGGGTTCGTACAAATTTGGAGGTGACAGTGCTATATGCACAAGTAAAAGTGAAGGTACTGCCTGTTGTCACTACTCATCTTGCAAGAGACCCCAGGGGTTCCAAGCTAGACTTCTATAGGGTTAGAAGAAGCTTAACTCTTTGATGGAAGGAGAGCAAATCTATGCTAAGGGGGAGCTACTTTTACTGTAGTATTGAAGAAAACAACATGAAATGCTAAACCATAGCATAACCTAACTAACCATCCAAACAGTTATGCTAAGCAGAATTGCTAAGTTAACTCTAACCTAATGTTGATATATACATTGCAGAAGTAAAAGAAAACACATTAAAATAGACTAAGGTGTAGCAAAGAAACTTAGGATAAATCGGGTTTCAAGCGGAAAAAGCAATCGGAGCTCGAAATTAGTGAAAGGATGATGGGAGGGAGCAATAGTGCATAAGAACCATTGGATCATTCGGGTGAAAGGAAAATGAACGGCAGAGATTGAATCACAGGAGGTTAAGTAGATAGATGGGAAAATAGGGTTAACTGACAAGATGAATGGTGGAGATCTTATCGCGAAGGCTTAAGTGAATGGATGGATGAACAAGGCTAACAAGAGTGATGAACGGTTAAGATCTTATCGCGCGGGTGAAGTCAAGAGATGTACGACAGAGATCATATCGCGGGGAAAAGAAACGTGCATAAATGAGGGAGCGGGTTTCTAAGGTGATAAGTAGTTTCTTGCACGCCCTTCGAGCTATAAGTTCTCTTTTGAAATTTCACATGATTAGCCTAACTGCATGACACGTAGCACGAGGAGACCACTTTTCTTGCGTGCTCTCGGGCAGATAACGACTGTGCACTAATCCATGCGAGATTGCACGATAGTCGGTGGATCAGGCTGGGCTGATCAATAGTGGAGATCGGCCAAGCTAGTTGGCGATCGGGTGAAGCGATAGTCGTCGGATCAGGTGGGGCTGATCAATGGTGGAGATTGGCCAAGCTAGTCGGTGATCGGGTGAAGCGAAAGCTGTTGGATCAGGCGAGGAAAATCGATGGTAGGGACTTAAAGTGCATAAATTAAGTGGAAATTGGGAAAAATAATGGATCAGACGGTGATTGTGAAGGTTTTTTGTGGATCAGATGGTGAGGAAGCGATGCATGATGAACGTGTTGAAGGCGATTTAAATGAAACCGACTGATAGAACCAGTGATGGTGAACCAATAACTGCGGCAAACAACAAACTCCATAGCTCATGCGAGAATGAGAAACTGTGTTTTTGGGGTCGCTGAAGGGTCTCTTCCTCGAGTCAGTGTCCTAGAGGGAGGAAATGAGGCCGAGACACATGCGCACAACCTGTTAGTGATCTTTTTCCTCTAAATAACATGTGAATTGAAAGAAGGCATAAATGGAAGTAACTACAGCACAACCAATCTACTCTACGCTATTGTAATGAAAATGCAGCTGCCTAAGAAAATAGCCAGAAAAACCATGAATCCTACTTAAGCAACTGAACAGAACCAGAAAGTTATTTAAACAAATAAACAGAACCGAGAATCTATTTAAGCAAATAAACAATGAAAACCAGGAAACTATGCTAGCATACATGTACAATAAATAGGAGTTGTGGTTGCCTGGGTCGAGCCCTAACCCAAGAGCTTGAGCCCTCAGATTTAACTCAGAGCTGGCTTAAACATAACTCATCTTTATTATGAAAACCATGGATTATAGAACAAACTGTCGCAAGTCTCTTGCAGCTCATAAAATAGAGTTTTTACAATAGAAGACTGAATCCTAATGAGGTCCTAAGCCTCTTTATTTATACATTTGAAGTGTTTAATGATTTTCTTCCCATTAGGGAGGCTTGGCCTATAACTCAAGGAAAATTGGTTTTTGTCCCCTTCCCTTGCTCAACTGTCTTTTAGTCTTCAAAGTGATGGTTGTTTGCACTCCGAGTTGATGGTGGAATATTCGAATGGAGGGGTAGTAAATGAGAATGATTTACCTCCTATAATTACTCTCCCTTATCCCATTCAAGTCTTTACCAAGGTGTTTGCCATAGTTCTTTGCTTTTATCCTTTATACCTGCATTTTCCCTTGCTTTTACCATTTATTCCTGCATTACATGCACATTAGACCACAAAGCCAAATATCCAACTCTAACTCATTTTATAAACAAAATATAATCAAAAGTATGCAATAAGTTGTGATAATAGTTGGTTTGACTAAGCTAGGAGGTGAATTAAGGCCAATTAAGACCCATATCATTACTCAATGATGAGGCTCATCACCCACTAATCCTCATAAGCCTTTTAATTAATGAGGCCTCTATTTTTTTAATTTTCCATTATTTTCCTTCAATTTCTTCCTCACATGCAACATGTGACCTTTCACCTTCCTTTTCTCCTAATTTCCATTATTTTCATAAATAAATGTGCCAAAAATGCCATTTTTCCTTTCCAAAGCCTTAGTCATTGCCTTATGCCAATTTCCTTTAGCCATAGTAAATCGAATGAACACCCACTAGGATGTTTTTCCAGCCATTCATCTTGGAATACGTGTCACATGATCGTCGTATTATATATTTTACATGGATTTTTAACCAAGGTTGTTACAGAACCCTTCCCCTTGGGGGAACATCGTCCTCGATGTTCAATGACACCTATAACCAACAAGACTGTTGAAAACAAAACATACTGCCCATGGAGATTTATAACAAAGCTCGTTGTAGTATTTATAATGACCACTGTTGAAACATGACAAACATATCATTTACTGGAGCTTTATAACGCAACTCATTATGACATTTACATTAATGACCACATATACACACATCCACACTTGCTTCACCCAGCAAATAATCATATTGCCTATGGAGCTTTATAAATCCAACTCGATACAATATTTACAATGATGTACACATATACACATATTCTCAACCAGTAAATAAAAGGATATGATGCTTACATCCACAACAAGGGAATCTAGACGCTCACACCTCCACCCTTAAAGTACTACCAGGATTCACCTCCTTCCTAGTAAGTCTAGAATCAACTGCAAAGTCAAATCTGCATCCAATGTCTAATGCTATAATCTAGTGCCACTTGTCCTCTCAGTGAACAATTATCGGCTCATTGTTCCAGGGCACACTCCCAATATTCACTTCATTCCATCTAAAAATGTTAATGACCAAAACAAATTCATCCCCAGTCTTCCATTCTCTTCTACACAGTCCCTCGGGAAATCTGGTCACCCCTTCCGTGCAGTCACTCACCTTCCCAGTTCTTTTGGCACTCCCATCCTAGGCAATCCATCCCTTGGCAAGGCTTCATCGCATTTGAAGATACAAAAACTGAGGCATATCACTGCCTCAAACCATCATACCAGTGATAGCATGCTCATGGAAATCAATGGACACTATTGGGTACGAGTGTCCCACAATGGCCCTGCTCCTAAATGCTTTACCAGCATACTGTTGCATGTTCCAATTCCTTTCACTGACGCTGCTAATTCTTGTAGTCAGTTTCAACCACCCAACTGGGCATTTTCGTGCTTCCTGTACCAAGCACATAACTTCCATTAGATTTAAAATAAATTGAAATAAAATCACATCATACCTCATTGGTGGTCGTCAATAAGGTACACTTGTAATTCTATTCACTTCCTGTCACAATAAGTCAAACTAGAATCTTTGACCAAATCATCATGTATAAACATATCACATCAGGTTAGCTCAAAACATAACCATCATAGGTCAAAATCATAAATCACATGTAACCATCATAAACCAGAATCATAGATCACATGTAATCATCATAGACCAGAATCATAAAATACTGATACTTATTCTTTAATCAATCCTTAGCTTCTACCTTTGTCCTTATTCCGTACGTAGACTGGATCAGTTTCCACACCCGACAAACACCCAGTGCCTTCTCCTCAACCTTGTGCACATACACATAGTGTGCATCACACATAGACAACCACACACAACATACAACACCCTACAATACATGCACCTACACCTGACATACAACAGATACACCTACATCCAGTGTGCAACACAACACAATACATGTGCCTACATGTAGTGTACACCACCACATAATACATACACCTACACCTGACGTACAACAAAATACATACATCTATACCCGATGTACAACTCCACACAATACATATACGTAAACAACACCACATGCACGACATGTACACAACACCACATGTACACATCACCATATGCATGACATGTACACAACACCTGTACAAAACACGATATGTACAACATGTACATGGCGCCACATGCTCACAATACCACTTGTACAATCATGCACACAACACCATATGTACAACATGCATACCACCATATATACATAGCACCCTATGTATACAACACTACATGTCCAACATGTGCATAACACCATATGCACACAACACCACGTATCCATCATGCGCACAATACAATGTGTACACAACACTGCATATCTAACATGTACATAGCACCATCTATACTTAGCACTGCATATGCAACATTTTCACAACACTATATCTACCACCCTGTACATAACATTGCATAAACAACATGTACACACACTATATACACAACACCACACACGCACAACATCACAAATGCAACATGTACATCATATACAACATATGCACAATAGTAGTACCACACATCCAAAACTACATTGTCTCTACCACGCAACCTTGCTTCCATTGTCTCTCTACCATCCATTCTTATCTTAGCATGTCACAAAGAACATTGTTTTCACTCCGTTGATGTATCTTTCAGCGTTTCCTATCATAACATAAACATAGTATAACCATGTCATATCAACTCATAACCACATGATACTGACCTCATATATTTGTCATGGCTACTCTTTCACTTGATTCCTCATAAACTAGGAACCTCTTTATGTCATTCACCTGTGTAAGCAATCATTCCTCCACAAGAATGATTCCTAATGACCCTGTGAGACGACAACAGATATAGATACATTAATAATCATGATCCATGGTGACCTTGTCAGACATGACATACATACATACATACATACATACATGCATACACATATAGACATTAGCATAATCATGATCACAACATAATTACTAAATATCATAATGTCAAAGTTAAGAGAACTCCCTTTATTTGTGCACACCATGCACAACATTGAGAACAATAATTCCCAACATAGCCAAGGCATTTGATGCCTCAGATCTGTTTACTTCACCTTTCATGTTACATTTCTCATGATTGTATTGCCATTGTCCATCTACCTCAATGGACCCAACCAATCCAACTGAATGTCATACTCTCACCTTCAGTTTCCCTTATACATGCAAAAAGCTTCATTACATGTTGGGTTTCATTCAACTCTTCTCGAGCTCCATTCACTTTCCTCTTTCCCAACCAATTCCCAAGACTCTCAAAACATAAAAGGCAATACCAAGAAGCAAGAAAGAGAAAACCATGAAAACCAATAACAATACGAAAACACAAAAAAAGTGGCATGATCATGCACTAGACATAACAAAACTGCAAATCAAGCACAAACAAGGCATAAAGAATCAAAATCACAATATTCTCAATAGACACATGACTCAATCCCCAAGGTTTCCAAGGAAAGATCAACCCAGGCCTTCTTCCAAATTTCATGGCAGTCTCTTTGCCATGCAATGCCCCACATCATATTTCCATAAACACATAACTTCCAATGCATAAATAAACATAACAACATACTAATTACCTTACCTTTTTGTATCAAGCACATTCCCTTGTAATTGAACATGTCTATGTCATCTCTCGAGGGACTCCAATTCCCTTGACTTATCCATCCATAATTGGAAACTAGCTGATATACTTGTCAAATATATGTTCATGACTATAGCACATATACACATAATGTTAGACAAAATCAAGGTTAAGAATACTTCCTGTATGCAAAGCACTCATTCGTTTGGAATTAGGGTTTCCAAACATATCCAAAGGAATTCTTGCCCAATTCCTTTTCTTTTACCATTTACTTTTCTACAATTGAGTCTTACTTTGCGTTGTCACATCACCCAACTGTTAGTTATATAAACACATCAACTATTAACTTTTCAGCTAAGACCAAGCATGTTTCCTACATTGTTTACACATGTCAAACACATGTTCCAAATATCAAGACAATCATATCTATCAATTTGAAATCAACCTTTACCAAGACTGACAATCATGCCATAATCCATAGTCAACTCATATTATGCAATTCAACAAGCATTCAACCAACTTGCAAACATACCATGTTAAATAAATCAACTAGACGACATAATAGACACCAAACACTCAAACACCAAATATATGACATAGTCAAACATTCAAACACCAAATAGACAACATAAGAAAACCCATACCTTAATGTATCTCAGGAGAGGCTATCTTGTCTATACAATTGATCCATATTAGCATGATATAACTTTACGACATATCAACTCAAACATAAATAAGGCCATGATATCCATAATAATCACTAGCTAACATGTTCACATCATAAACTCATCAACAATTATCATTCATACATAATAATCACATATGCATAGTAAGTCTAGATTAGTATGACATAATATCACATCATATTAACTCATACCTGAATGTCATAACCCTAACCATTTGCATAGACTAGTCCAACTTAATATTATACATATCATCAAGATCTTAGTTAATTAACCCTAGTCATCAATTTACTAGCATATAACAACAACAAGTTATATATCATGCTCATCAACAACATATAACCCAATCATCAAGCTAACTATCCTATAACAAAAAAAAGTTAACCTATAACTTACTCATCTACAAAATATAACCCAATCATCAATCTAACTATCCTGTAAACAAAAAAAAAGTTAACCTATAACATACTCATCTACAACATATAACATAATCATCAAATTATCTACCCTAAAACAAAAATAGCAATGCATACCACCACATGTTACTATCATTCATGACTATCTGACATATGAGCATATGACTACACTATTCAACTAGCATTTATCATACATGCAACCATAGCAACAATAAAATGACAATTATATAACTAATCCTAATTATTATAACAATTAACCACATATATGCATGCCCGCCATAAAAACCTATATGACGACATGCTCTTTCCTCAAGGTCCAATGCTACAACTTCACCTTAATGGTCTGCATCTCCGGCTTTATCTCAACCAAACCATTAGCATCATAACCTACCAATATCGTCATGATGTCCTAATTGCATACAATGACATCATGCACAACAACATTCACCATGACAATTCATGCATAACAACATATAGACACTGACATGCATAACAAATGCATATACAACCGACATGCATTCATGACAAATGCATCCCAACAACAACATCATCAACTCCTTCATGGAAACACAACTGTAACAATGACCACTACTATTCATACATAACAAATACATAGTCCACAACATAAAGAACACATGTGACTGACATGAATGCAATGCATAACCAATCATATACTCATGATGGCACACTTCACAACAACATCTTGTTTCACATGGTGACATCACTACAACCACGACTGACACCATGCATATGAAACAAGCATATAGATCACATGGATGATTAACACATGTGAAACCAACATGAATTCATGACCAACACACATCGTCCATCTAGTCTGAGGGGTGAACCATGCTCAAATAGCACTCTATAACACCCTCCTCCCACATCTACCCAAGCAATCAGCCAGTCAGGGTAAACATGTGATGAGAGGCCACTATGATATGATTTGACCTCCTAAGTCATGTTAAGGAGGTGGAACCATTGGAAACACACCATACAGACATTCAACAGCAGCATTAGGACCCTCGGGAACCAATCCAACCTTTCTTCCAACCATCCCCTGGGTCCCACTGAGATTTTGGACAACTTGACCTATGGATGCTCTCATGATATGGGCATGCTAATGTCCAAGGACCTTTGGATGCTCTCATGCTATGGGCATTCTAGACGCTCTCACGGGCCTACAAGCCAACATCTATGGAATATTTTTCTCAGTGTTGTGCCAGCGTCCCCGGGATTTGAGCCACTTTTTAAGGGCCAGAGCCAAGGTCATTACCAAAATTGAATGGCATCTTCAGAACAATAAAATAACAGAGAAATGACAATACAATTGCAATCGCTTGAATAAGACCTTTACTGGACCCCTACTAGTCATGACAGACATTTCATTAAACATATCATGAATATGTAATCTACAAGTGTAAATAACAAATCTGAGCATAGGGGTCTCATACTTAGCTGAGAATCATTAAGAAACATTGATGCCTCAACACATCAACTACCATTTCATCCATAATGTCATAGTTACATTGTTCATTCACTTACCAGTAAAAATATGATGAGAGTCATACATAGTTATTGCCATAAAACATATAAATAACTAGCATAATAGCAGCATAAATACCAATGAAATCACAACCATATAAACCACTTATAACTAGTATAATAATCATATAAATACAAGGAGAAATAACCTCATATTGATGGTGAAAAATCCAAATCCGGGATAGGACTTCCACATTCCACCCGACCATAGAATGGCTTAGCCAAATCTCTCTTTCGTCATTCATCCTCGTGCCATATTCCAAGCATGAATGTGGGATCTCATAGAACGCATCAATCCAAAACCATCTAGGGCTTCCAGAGGCCAACCACCTCAACCCATCAAATAGTGATTCCACCTCATAGTCAGACATCACAAAACCATCATCAAAACAGTCTCTATCCAAACCTTTGAGGGCTCTAGAGAGTTTGTTCCAACCAAGGCTCCAGGACTAGTAACTCAACCCATAGTTTTTACTGGGGTCTAGAGCATTTATCCAACCCAGGCTCCAGGACTAGTAACCCAAACCACCAAGAGCTCCAAAAGATTTTTCCAACCAAGGCTACGAGACTAGTAACTCAACCCAAGCTGTTGCAGGGCTCCAAAGCATTTGTCCAACCAAGGCTCCAGGGACTAGTAACTTAGCCTAAGCTAAGGAAACATGAGAACCAACCAAAACAAAAAAATGAAATGAACCCACAATATCCATGACTATCCAGAAAATGGCAAGGGAAGGAAATCCATTGTCAATCTCGGCCATCCTCCATGCCAATGATAGATCACAACAAACAAACCACATGCATACGCCATGCATTCCAAAACTAGTGAGGAAAACATACATGTAACTCGGTACCTACAAGCAAAATATGATGAAGTTGTTGATCTCGATGTCCTCTTGTGCTTTCCTGCTCTTCCTTTTCCTTCTTGCTCCAAAACTCCAAGTATGCCACACTCTCCAAGAGTTCTCTAAGAAAACTCTAAGTGTCCAAGAGTATGATAGAGAGAGAGCGAGAGAGAGAGAGAATAGAGAGAGAGCTCCAAAAATGAACTGGCCAAGCTTACACTGACGAAGCCTACCCGATGATCCTCAAAAGCCCTTTTATTAATGAGGCTTCTATTTTCTTCATTTTCCATTATTTTCCTTCAATTTCCTCCTCGGATGCAACATGTGACCTTTCACCTTCCTTTTCTCCTAATTTCCATTATTTTCATAAATAAATGTGCCAAAAATGCCATTTTGCCTTTCCAAATTCTTAGCCATTGCCTCTGCCAATTTCCTTTAGTCATAATAAACCGAATGAACACCCACTGAGATGTTTTTCCCACCATTTATCTTACAATATGTGTCCCATGACCGTGATCTTATATATTTTACATGGATTTTTTACTGGGCCTATTACAGTGTGAGACAATCTAGCTGATGACATCTGCACATGGGGAGGCTGGATACTTGCATGCAACTTTGTATAATCCTGACTTCCAGATGTTGAGATAAACCTATTGGTCCTCTAATTCTGCCTCAAATTCCTTTGGAAAAACAATTTTAACCTGTTGCCATGTCAGTTATGATCCCTTTTCTATAAGCAACTAAGTATCTGCATACACTAGCAAATCAAATGGCGTTTGCTCAAGTGCTTCCCTAGCACTGCTCTCAGTGGTTTATTTTGAAGAAGCTCTCTTAAGTCCCATGGTAACAGTGACTGCTGGAGAGGTGATCAATAATTGTTGTACCTATCAGATAGAAAATACACTCATGGAAAGAAAATATCAGTCTTAAGCAAATCCACTTACAAGGCAAGTTCAAGCAGCAAATCGAGCATCAGATGGGGAGGATTGTGCGGTCTCAGTGGCGAAGTTGACAGAATGTATCTTGGAACTAAGTAGTGCACAGTTGGATCCAGCTTGGACTGTGCACTATGCAATTCCAAAGGCTAAGATTGTGGCTTGGGCCTTAGGATTGCACAGTGCCAATTGGGAAAAGTGAAAATCGGCCAAGGGAATTACAGATCTACCCAAGGGAAGTGTGGAAAACAAGCAGATTTGAGAGATAGTTTGAAATTGAGTGCAAATATGACTAAGTGAGAGTAAATACATTTGAATCAAGTGGAGAAATTAATCAAATAGAAGGAAAATGAAGTATGTGAGGATAGTTGCCGCACCGACAACCATTAGTGCAAAAACATGAAAATTAATGCAAAACTTGGGAAAGGAAATATAAAACTTAAAACAACACTTCTACAAGTTAAAACTCCAACAACCATGAAGAGAAACAACACTTACATAAGAAAAATGACAAAAAATGACAGAAAAAAGCAGCAAAAGATGACAAAAGCAAAACTCACCCGGAAAAGCAATGATGATCACACTGAAGGTTCTTTGACCTCCTCGAGAATGCTAGAGATCCAATATCAAAGTGAAAATGAGCTATATAAGCGTCAATTAAATAGATTTGGGTGAATTAGGGTTTATGACGTGCATGCCTAAAATCAAGGAAAAAGCGACACTTGGTAGGAGTTTATGAAACTAGTGCAAGTGCCTCCTTCGAGATACTAAAAATAGATCCTTATTTTTTAGGGATTATTTTTTGCTTTTTTTACTTTTCCCAAGGGAAACTTGCCTGCACATTGCCAGGAAATACTGCACAGTTCTGGAGAGTTGGGCAACTTTCCGGCTCAGTGCACTGCATAGTTTCTGAGCTTAGAGAGGGTTGCACAGTTTCTAGGCTTAGTGATGGGCTGCCTCCCATGACTGCGTAGTTTATGAGCTTAGGTTTGATTGCCAGTCAAGACTGCACAATTCCTATCATCAAGGTTGGTTTCCCTGATTACGAAGTTTATGGAGGCAAGCCTAGAATTGTTGAGAGACCAAGTTGGGAGATCAGCTTGTGAGTTAGAAAGGTCAGCTAAGTGATAAAACACAAGAAAAATGAAAAGATAAGGCTCAGTCAAAGCATGAATACCTGGATGAGTGAAAGATGAGCTCCTGGGTATAAGAAGGGAGGCTCCAAAATCAAGCATAGGAAAAATTTTGGAGGGTGGTTGTAATCATATTTTGGTAGGTAAAGTGTCAAATAAGGCTTCTTATGAAGTTCATCCATGATAAGCCTCTTCAATTTTGTGGAGTCTAGTATATACCACCTATCTTGGTACATTAGTAACCCATCCTTAGTCAACTGATATCCTATGCAACTTTTTCCTTTATCCCTTTTTTTGCAAGAATTTAATGTGCTCAAAATATTCATGATTCTGTAGAGCATACTTTATCTTGGACCTCAAGTTAGTTTCACATGAATTGATCATTGTCATATGAATTACTTACATACCTTGATTTAGTGCATTTTCAACATGATTTTATTTTCCTTTTATATGATATATTTCAAAATTGTAACGCTAATAAGAACGAACCACATAACTTTCCTAGCATTTAGATAGTGCTGAGAAAACAAATACTCTAGTTCACTATGGTTCATTGTTAATACAAATATACAATCTAGCAAGTAATGTCACCATATGTTCAAGGCATGAATTATCAATGCAACCTCTATGTCATGCGTGGCATAATAATTCTCATGATCATTGAACTTCCTAGACTTGTAGTGGATCACATACCCATCTAGTATATGGACTCCATCGAGCCCCTATTTGCATGCATCCATGCATACTATAAAATATTTGTCCATATATGCAATACTCAATAACAGTGCATTGTTAAGAAGATGCTTTAATTGTCGGAAATTTTCCTCTCATTTGTTTGACGAAACAAACTTTACTCCTTTCTTCTACATTGAGATGATCAAATGACCAGTCTTGGAGAATCCATGGATCAATCTCCAACAATATCTTGCCAATCCCATGATTGATCTTACCTCTATTATGACTCTCAGAGTGGGCCACTCCATGATGGCTTTTATCTTGTCAAGATCCATTGCAATCCCTCGTTTCCATATCATGATACCCAAGAAATGGATCTACTTATGGAAAAAGTCAAACTTATTGAATTCAAAATACAATTGATGCTCCCTTAATATTTGAAGCACTATTATGGGGTTATACTCGTGATCTTCGTTATTCTATATGTAAATGAGTATATCATTGATGAATACCAATACAAATTTATCCATGTACTTACTAAGAATGATATTCATTAGGCACTTGAATATAGCTAAGGAATTGGTAAGAAGAAATGACACCATAATGAATTCATAGAGCATTTATTGGGTTTGAAATGTTGTCTTATGGATGTCTTCATCTTTTAGTTTGACTTGGTGATATCCAAACCTTAAATCTATCTTGGAAAACATTGTTTCTCCTCTTAATCAATTGAATAGATCATTGATCCATAACAATGGGTATTTGTTCTTTATAGTCACTTTGTTTAGTTTCTGATAGTCGATGCACAATTTGTGAGTTCCATATTTCTTCTTTAGAAATGAGGTTGTTCCCTCCTAAGGAAACACACTTTTCCTAATGTATCCATTTTTTAAACTTTGTTTTAGTTGTGGTTTCAACTTCACCAACTTAGGGGTACTCATTTTGTAAGCTACTCAATATAAAAACAATGATCTTGGCATAATTTATATTGAAAATTCAATATCTCACCTAGGAGGTAGTCTCAATCTCTCATCTAGAAATACATATCAAAACTCTTGAAGTATTGGGTAATATTCAACATTCATTTCCTTGTTCTTTACTGATTCCAACACATAGATGGAATGAAATTGGCATCCTTTCCAATGGCACTTCTTTAGATACATTTCTAACACATGTCTTACCATCACGGGCTTTGATATGCCTCTGATAGTTCTAGGATGCCCATTATCATCCACATATTTGAAAGTATTATTGTAACATTCTAGCTTGACCTTGTGCACTGTTAACCAATCCATGTCGATAAAAATGTCATAGGAGCTGGCGAAACCCCTATGTTTTTCTTTCTAAAGACATGACTATTTTTAGATTGTTGAATTATTGTTGAACTTAATTTCTATGAAAGCAAGGACTGAAACTATTTGATTATGTAATTAGGTTTTATTGTATTAAATTAATAAATGAGTTGTTGGGAATATTCAGGAAAATAGTACTTAAGTATTAGAGACTTCTTGTCATTTTATAAAAAGTTGTTAGTGGTAATGTCCACATGGTGGATCTTCCCAAAAGTTCTCATAAAAAACCCAAGGATAAATTTGCTAAATAAATTAGCATAATGAGAGCGAAATATTATGTTAAAAACTGTAGCTAGAGAGAAATGCTAAGTTGGGTGAAAAGAAAATTAAAATCACAGCTGGAGAGAAAGACGTGCTTTAAATAAAAAGAAATACGCTTTCTTAAATTAAAAAAAAAAACCTAGGTAACTAATAGATAAATACCCTTAAAGCAAGACACTGCTCAGGAAAAAATTGTTGGGAAGATCTATAAGAAAACCACTCAAGAACACAAGAAGGTTGTTGGTTCCTAGAGGAAAGAAGGTCTAAGCTCAGGGAGAATTGTTGGTGATAATTCATGGTTGAGAGGAACGTGCTTTGTTCCTGAGTAATTCCCAAGCAATTGGATATGGCTAAAAAAATGTCCCACAAACTTAACAACACTATGCTACAGTGATAAAGAAATTAAAAAACTAGTAGTTGCACTAGGTTTAAATGACTATAAACCCTAGGTGCATAATAAAACAAAAAAAAACAAAAAAAAACTAGAAGAAGCATGAATGAGAAATTATTAAAAAGGGATTTTATAATTAAATGAGAAAATTTAAAACATCCCCATTAGGGTAATATAAATCTCTGAAACAAGACTTAAATAACCTTAGCGGAAAATAAAACCTTAGATAGAAACAACATGTACCTATTCCTAAATCAAATATCATCGACAAGGTTAGATTTACCCTTATAATTCTAGAGGAATAAACCAAATCCTTGCATAGGATATTCAATCAAAGGTATGTCATTACCTATACAATGGAGAGTATAAAGTAGGTAAACCCCCTTAACGCAAATGAAAATTTAAAATGAGCGGAGGATAAGGAAATCCTATGTATAATATTACCACATTTGAATGTGCCTTCAAGACTTGTTGTCGAGATATCCATTGTCAATGTAAATTTGAGCAATTGGAGCCTATAACTTGACATACCTGCAAACGATAATGAAAGTTATATTAGAAAAATGAACAAAATCCGTAAGATCTCAGATTGGCAAGTATAAGTGGAGTTATATATAGTAAAATTAACAATTTTCATAATGTGCTGACAAGTTCAAGTGGTGCTCTGGTCGCTACAACCAAAAGTCCAAATGAGCAAATGAGTCGTAGATATGGTTTTTTATTCTTTGGAAAAACCTAAAGAAGTTTCCACTCTTAGATCTGAAGATTTAATTTGGACCTTCGATAGTGCGAAGTCAGGCCAACCATGTGAAGTCACATGGGCCATCGTTGCATGGCCTATGCATCACAATTCCATGTGTAAAATGTGGGTTGCCATATACAATACAATATATCGAATATGGTTAACATGAAGTCAATGCCAAAGGTTTATAATGATGAACATGTTTGATACTACAATGTATAGATAGTTAATATATTCACATGCCAAGGTTTATAATGGTGAAAAGGTTAGACATTACGATACATGGATAGTTGAAAAATAGTCCCAATATTATAAACACAATGAGACTCTAGCGACCTATGTTATTACAAGGTTGATGTTAACCATACTTTTGTATAAGAAATTATGTGGGTCAAAAGAGGGTGAATATAGAACCAATATCATTATACTACCATGAACAAGTGATACTAGAATGTGGTACAATTATATGATTCTATGGAAATGTATAATATGATATGTAACAGGTCATTTTGTCACATCTATTCAAATGGCCTGGGAACCAAATCAATCGACATCCTTTGACACTTTTCATTCATCTCTTGTGAAGCCTATAACACTCTCTCTCCAAAAAGTCCAAGAATTTTGGGTTAATCAACTTAAAACCCTAATTTTTAGACCAATCACACTTTCCCTTTGAGCAAGTTGCATTGTTTCATGTTGTACAACGTGAAACTACGTTGACAAACACATGTTTCAATTTTGTAGGTGTGGTGGCCTCTAGAATTAGGTAAAAAATAAAAATAAAAATTGAGTCTTCTCTTTCCAGAAGCTTCCAAGTGGTTTTAACCATTTACTATTGATTAAGATCTCGAACTCCTACTCTTCAGAGCTTATCTCTTATCCCTAGAGCTTATCCTCCCTAATATGTGGATCTGAGTCCTAGATTGGTAAATCCAAAACCACCTCATTTACCTTATAAATTTACTATCTCCCATGGAGTTTGGGTTGGTTTTTGGAGACTCGTAGTTATGCCCTCATGTTGTTGCTTTGTGTTTAAGGATCCATTATCCATCCATGCATTTGAGTTGTGATTGAAGGCTTGCTTTGTGACAAGGGAAGGACATGGTAGTTGGGAGAAATCTACAAATTCAAACATCTCTAAAGGGTTGTAATCTCTCCTACATTCATTAATACAAAATGTGCTTTGTTTTCCTATACTTATGTCTTATTGATGCATATGTATTACAATGCCTTCTTGACTCATTGTTTAGAGATGTTAATACATGTTAATTATATTTTGTACTTCTCTTGCTTGTTTTAGTTGTTTTGCACGTTCCATTTATAGTATTTGGAGCTAGAACTGATGTTTACAAGCAAGAAGAAGAGGAGCACTTGCATTGGACTCCAGGTAGGTATTTCCTCGATGTTCTAATTTCTCTAAGGAAAGCATAACCTTTTTGTTCTCGTTGTTTCTATATCAAGCCACTAGATCTAGGGAGTTCATTTCTATCCACAAAAGAGAATTATTTGTCAAACAACTCGGCGACTCCACTAGTGATCGAACCTTAAATCTTTGATTTTGCAGACAAGGCCAATACCGAAACCAAGTACTCCCATGTTAAAAAGTTAGCTTTGGTGGTTTTCCAAGATGTTCAGAGGTTTCACCACTATATTATGCTCCGTAAGACTCTTATGGTTTTTGATTGCAACTGGATGACCAATATCATGTCATGTCAATTGCTGGGGGAGGGGAATACTGGTGGTGGATCATTATCCTCCAAGAGTTTGATTTGGAATTCATCAAATCCAAGTCTAAGAAATATTTGGTCTTTGTCGAGCTCATATGCGACCTCAGAACCAACAACTAATGATTTCATTCTTGATTAAACGTTGTTCCTAATTGACTCTTATGATCCCTATTATTGACTCTTTATCTCCATACCCAAACTTTCTAGCATGATGCTTCTCTCTCTGATCAATGTCAAATTCAATACCAAGCTTACCAATACATCATATTTGGTGACACTCTTTACTGGTGTGGTGTTGACACAATTTTTCAACGGTGCCTTACTCATGAGGAGGCCAAGAAATCTTTGAACAAATATCATGTTGGAGCATGCGACAAACATGTCTGGTTATTCTAACAAACAAAAATTCTTATTTATTGGTTAATTTTGGCTGACTATGTTCCAAGATTTCATTTTAGTGGTCCAAAAGTGTAACACATGCCAAATCCATAACTAGAAAGATCGTGCTCCAACCGCTCCTATGCATCTAGTTGTCATTATTGAACCCTTTGCCAAATGAGGTATTGACTTCATGACTTGTAACTCTCACTCGACCAGTGGGCATGGCTAAATAATTGTTGTCGTAAATTATTTTACTAAATAGGCCAAAGCGATGCCTACATATGACAAGAACGAAAAAATTGTGGCATTGTTTCTTTTCAATAATGTTATTGCGAGATTTGATGTGCCACATGCCATAGTTTTTTTTTTCCCTGAAAGAAAATTCATAATTTCATTATAGGTGATATTACATGCTATAGATGCCCATGGAATAATGTTGTACTGTGGTCGAAGTCCACTGTCAAAGATTAGAAAAATAATTACAATAAGACCCCGAGGGGTGTGCTGTGTTGGTTGAAGACCAAAATAGAAAATCAAAATGTCACCCAGAAGGTGATGACTATTTTGTAATATTTACATCAATTTGCAAAACTACAAAATGAACAAAATTATAAGCAAAAAATTTGAATATTAGGGGTTGTTCCCCCTCTGAAGTTCCCTGTCAATGTATAGCCTGTGGAAGTACCGATATGTTCTTTCTTGAGTGTCTTCTATGATCATCCATTCTCCTAGAGGATGATTCGTCGCTTCTTTTGAAAGCTTGTTCGCTCTTTCATTTCACTTCCTGTAGATGTGAGAGCAAGAAATCTAATGAAAATATGTTAAAAAAAAAAAAAAAACAATTTCGTCATAATAGATCTAAATGTGTAGGCATTACAACTAGCAGTGTTGTTAAACCAGTCAATCACATTCTGAGTCCCCAAAAATTTGTGTTTTTTTGCAATGTTGAAGGATAGCAAAGTAAATTAGGTGTCGAAGAGATATCAGTTCTGCATGATTATTTGCTCCATGGCCTAATCCCATACTAATGCCACAAGCCATAGTTACAAAACATAGTAAACATTTTCTTAATTACATGATGTTTGAACTAACTGCCAAGTTGGGCTTCAACACAATAGCTCAACTCCCTACTACCCACAGGACAACAGTCAAATAGAAGCCATTAATAAGGTTTTGAAAACTATGCTTCAACGCATGGTAGGGATTCATAAATTGAATTGGCCTATTTGTAATATTCCTAATTGGAATTTAACAATTAATACCAAGTAATGGACTAAGAACAATAAATAAACTGGAACTCATACATAATAATTAAAACACCAAAATGTCCAGCAACACAATCTGAGCCATTTTATTAATTTTATGATAAAAGAGTACATAGAATGAGCTGAATTTTTGGAACTTGGGCTTGCTATGCAAGTTATGCAAACCCCATGTAGTACAACTATGATCTGGAGGAAATACTGGCCCAAACTAGTATTGTGCACTACCCAAAAAATTTACTACTATTGTTGTCGGAATGGAACTGAAGATTTTGCCCTGAAGAATGCTCAGATCACCTTGAAATTGTAGCCATGGACTCCCCTCCAAAACCCCAGAAATAACCAGAAATGGGTGGCCAAACTCCAAGCCAAAACAGAGCCCTCCAAGTGATGCAAACTCCTGAGCTAACTAGCAATTTGCCCTGCTATAAGAATGAGTATTCCAAGCCCGAATATTGACCAAAAAATTCTATAAAATTAGTCGCATACTCCTCTCAATAAAGCCACAAAAACCCAGAAAGGGTTTGGGTTGAATACAATGTGCCCCGATGACCCCAAGAAATGTGTATGGTTCTAACTAGCTGGAAAAACGCCCTGTAGAAATCATTATTCTATACAAGTCCAATCACTTACTATAAAAATCTCCTCCAAGCCTTGAAAATCACTCCAAGCCTCTTTATTTCCCCTTAGCCATAACTTCCCAAATCTCTCTGTCAAAATGTATGTGCAGTAGCTATCCAGAAACCCCTAAAATAGATAAATTCGGCCCTCCAAAATGTAACACTCTCAACCCTGCAAACCACCAAAAAAAAAATTGCCCTCCCAATCGATAAATATCAACAAATTCTTCAACCAAAACTCCATTATTTGCTAGCTTCTCTCAGCCCCTTTGAATTTCCTTCTACACCCTAAGAGAAGCATGCTCTAGTTGGAAATGGTATGCAATGTAGCTCCTAGAGAAGCCCTAAGATGGACTCCTTCTTACTCCCCTAGGGTGATGCTCGAAGTTCACTGAAGGTAGAGGTGGAATTCCCGCTCAGAAATTCTTTGTGTCGAATAGCACGGTTGTCTTGGCTAAGTAGCTCAAGAGAACTAATGTTGAAATTGTAAAATGACTAAATATCCCCCAAATGAGAGCCTCCTTTCTCTATTTATAATTGTTGGCCTCTCTCTCCCTTGGTGGCCCCCACTTTCCACTAGTTCATCCCCTTTCTTTTTCTTTCTCTTGCTCCACAAGTGTGCATTCCCTTTTTGTCTCTTTTGTGGCCCCCACCTACCAACGAGCTGTAATCTTTCCTTTTCACCCAAGCTCCTTAAGCCGAAATCATATCTGAAACTTGAACTACAATAAACTTCGTTATTCTCCTCAAATGAAAAATCAAAATTGGGGATATTACACTTCTATTCTTTTTTCTTCTTTTTGATCATTGTTACCGCTCAAACTGGCAGGGGACCAATGGGGAATCCTTAAAGGGCACATGCTAGGCTAGGGGCAACAAATGGAGTCTTATCCCATTATCACCTCAGCTAAGGCTCCTTTCTATTTACAGACTTTCAGCGATGGGAGGAGACCCAATATGTATGGAGTCACCAATGAATGATAAGTCAATGGATATGAGTAACACAAACCCTTTTTTGAGAAGGTTTTTGAAGGATGGGACTTGCTTGCTTTCTAAGCAAGGTACTATGTGCTTCTAGGGAAAGGAAGAGGATTTTGGGGCTTAGGTGTATGAGAGTAGGATTTGAAAGGAGTTTCCCACACCCTAAATACTCATTAAATTTGGTATCCCATATGGTTCTTAAAGAATAGTCCTTCGAAGGAGTGGACCATATGGTGCCAATTGGACCTAGTCTAGGGTATGAAGAAAGTATGAAATAATTAATGATTTTCTTATCCTAGACAAGGTGGGAAGTACCAAAGAAAGTATTTTACTTAATGATGTTGCTTTTACCTTGGGAAGTTCTAGCCTTGGGGATGGCAGGGCAAGTTTTGGTCTCGGAGCTAGGGCTTGGCTTTTCTCCCAACTCTACCGTCGAAGTGTCTTCAAATCTGGAGGATGGCTAGAAGAGAGGCCAACACATGAGACCCTACGAGATTGAACTTTTTCAGTGGCTAATTTTTTGGGAAATTGATGTCCTAGGAACCCCAATGTGGCTAGACTTGGGATAAGGTGAAAGAATAGAGGTTTTGGTGACCACCCTTGGTATATCAGTGCCTTTGATTACATGTAAGTTTTATTGGTTTCCAGTCAAGGAGGCCTCAATATTGCTTCACAAGCCCTCTAGGTCAAGTGAAAGCAATCATGCAACTTTTATACTTCAAATGCACAAGAGAAATGACTTGTCAAAGTCAAATTTTACCTCTGGGAGATTTTTCTCATACTACAAGGGCCAATGCATGGAGAGAAGGTTATGATAGAGTCAATCCCATAATATTAAGCAATAATTTGCATGCAACAATTAGCCTTAAAACAACGAAAATCCCATCTAACATATATGACAAAGTAACAAGAATAGCATCAATAATTTTGTACTTATAGTCCAATAGAGTATATCCAACCATTCAAAAATGACAAGAACAAAGCTCCAAGAGAAGATAAAACAATAACCATACATCAAAATTCATTCATAAATGCTCCAATTCATCCTCCAACAAAAAGTGTGAAATTCTCTAAAGAAGAGAGAGATCCAATCCAAAGTGATGATGAGAAATGATATCACCTCACTTGTATTTATACACATATAAGGAATTCGAATTAGTCTTCTTCGCCTACATAAGCCCCAAAAATATAATAATGTGCTAATAATACAACCTTCTGGTGACAAGCCCACCAAACTAGCTCACAAATGAAAAAGTAAGCCTCTCAAAAGGTCAAAGATTAATCTATGCATGTAGTAGGTCCCTCTGAGAGGCCTAATGAGGTCCATGGGTGCCACAATGAATAATAGGACCCTCAAAAGTAGTGGACAAGGGGTTGGCCCTTTGTAATAACTTGTGGTGCTCCAAAGGACTATAGGGCACACAAGTATCATCATGGGTCTCAAAACAAGTCAAAGATGCATGTAGGTTGCCTTCAAGGGATAGGATAATAATGTAGGAGATGCCACATCATCGTAGAAGTATTGGATCATCTTCCAAGTGTATGGTGTAGATCTGGGACCAGTTGGGCATGATGGATTAGGTGCATCCTCCTCGTCCAATAAGTGAACCACGAGCAATCTCTCAATGGTTGTGGGGATCCATGAAGTGCAATATGTTGTTATGTGTTTATTTATGGTAGCATCGGATTTGCTATAAGCCTCAAAATTTGCAGGGAGGCTAAAATACATGTATTCCAATATACCCAGAAATCATTTTTGGAAATTCCACCTGCAGATGGTTTTATTAAAATAATTAATTATTTTTATTGGATTCCTAGGTCTAAACTTAGGAAATTAGAATAATTAAACCGGGTGTGCAACTTCTAGAAGAAGACGAGGATCAATTCAAAATGATTTGAGCCATTGATTAGAATCTAATATGGGTTTTTCATTACTCAATGAGAATACTATAATAAGGACTTTGATAGGCATTTGGAAAATACATCGAGTGGGATCAAGAGATTGATTTCTCAAGAGAGAATCACAGAGCAGCCAAAGAGATCATCAAGGAGATTCTCGTAGTGAGGGGCAAGGATAATTTTCCAGAGGAAGTTTTCCTAATCCAGAGAGTGCAAGGTAGAGAGGACAGATAGTAGTCCGGACAGGCATCTCAGTGCCACACAGAGACAAAGCTGAGCTACTTTGTGGCATTGGAGAGCTTCAAAGGGAGTCTGTATTTCTGTTGGGCAACAGTTGGGATCTAGTGCTGGAGTCGGGGTGTGAGACCAGGAGGCTATAGGGCCGAATTTTCCAGCTAGCAAGAGATCAATAGGAGGTGCAGCGCAGTGCCAACAACAGTGACGCAGTAACTTCGTAGGTGTGACATAGTGCTATGCAGAGACAACACATAGGCTCATCTCCAGTGTAGATTAGTGTTGGATTTTCTAGTGACAGGGTGAGATCATCTCATTTTACCTTATCCAATTAGATATGTGTATAGGATTTCCAGTTTGGGAATCCAAAGAATTGTATTCAGAAACTATTGCACAATAATACAAACCCTTAGTTGTTGCACTGGTTTTCCCGCATTGGGTTTTTCTGGGGAAATTTTTTCAAAAACAACAGTGTCACCTGTGTGTGTGTTATTTCTTCTTACTTAGTTCTTGTTTCCACATACAATTTAATTAGTGAAGGTTGCAGTCCCGTTTACTTCGATATTTATAGTGTAAATAACTTCCATGAATTAACAAGTAGGAGAAGTAATATCAGTTTGTTGTAGTAGGGATTTGGATCTCCAAATTTCCACATGGTATCAGAGTGTAGATGAAGCAAGAGAGCAAGCTGGAAGAGCCCAATGTTTAAGAGAAGGAGGGAGATCGAAGTGTTGCATAGGCAGCATATCGAATCCCCAGAGGGATTGCACAGTCCAGGCCAGGAGGGCAAGATTATCAAGGAAAATCTCTCTCTAAGTGAGTTGACAGAGAGGTAAGATTTCCAGTTTGTGATTTTTCAGTCCCGGATGGAGAAGCGCAGCAACAGATTCAATGTTGAGAAGTCTTTAGGTGGGATGTTGTTTTCTGTAGCAGTTGTTGGGGCAGAAAAAAAGTCAGAAGAAGGAGGAAGACACTTTTTGAGGGAATTCCTTCCTCAGTGAATTTTGAACCAAGGAATTATATTTCTCAATTGTTGAGCAATAGTAGTGATGAGAAGATCTAATAACTCCAGCAGGGAGTGCGTAATCCAGCCTAGCAGTAGCGCAAAGGAGAGAGGGAGCAGTTTGACCTTTTTTTTTTTACAGAGATGGCAGCTAATGGGCTGAGAGATCAAGATTGATTAGACAGAGCATCCAACTATGTGATCTAGAAGGCTAGGATATCCTGCCTTCTAGATGAGTATATCTCAAAACCTGCGTCGATAGTGTGGTCGCTAAACCTGTCGATGCAGATCTGCTCAAGAATTACAAGGCTAAGATGACAAAGGCCAAGTGGTTGATCCTCGAGAAAGTGAGGGATCATGTTGTAGGTCACATTGTTGGCAAAGGGATGAGAAAATAGATGTGGGATTCCTTGGTTGCGTTGTATCAAGGATCTTTTGAGCAGCGGAAGATGTACTTGGAGGAGAAAATGAGATCCATGAGGATGCAGAAGGGGGAATGCATTGATCCATTCCTATCAAAGATTCAGGAAGTCCAAGATCTGTTGGTAGTTGTAAGGTCATCACCTTAGCCTACACAGATGGTGAGGTTGGCCCTGAATTCAATCTCAGAAGAATGGAAAGTATTTGTCCAGAGTATATTGGGCAGAGAGAAATTGTTGAATTGGGAAGGGATGTGGGTCACACTTCAATGGGAAGAGATGAGGTGAGACTTAGTAAAGTTAAAACTTGATGGAAATAGTCGTAGTGGGACAAAGCCCAAGGAGGAGGAGGAGAATGCAACCCTTTCATCAAAGGGGCAGCAGGAGAAACAGAGGTGGAAGAAGGACATCTCGAAGATCAAATGTTTCTGGTGTGATGAATTTGGTCACTATGCTACGTAGTGTTCTCTCAAGAATAAGGACAAGGATGAGAAACATGATCTGCGAGCCACAACCGCGAAGATTGAGGAGGAGGAGTTTGCCATGATTACCCAATTACCTCCAGGGGAGAGGTGGGGTGATCTAGTACTATAGTTCAAAAGAACTACAGATGGGTAGGATCCTTGAGGAGTCCACCTCTTGGATCAAGATCTTGCTATGGGAGCCCATAATCAACAGTATAAGGATGGACCAGTGTCAGGTGGTGTAGTCAGGTGCCAAAGTGACAGATGCAATAGCTAGTAATAGTTAGATACTGAGTAGCATAGAGCTAGTGTTCGCAACAATGAAATTGGCACAGAGCAGAGTCAACAACAACGTAGAAGCTTCAATGATAGTGAAATCTAGCAATAGTCAAAACTTGAACAACAGATGCATCATACTGAACACATTTAGTTCAGTATTTTGGATGTTTTTCCATTGCAGATGTTGTAGTGGCGGCAACAAAAGAGTAGTAGTGCAAATGCAGTAGTTGACAATAGTTCAGTAGAGTCAGCAGCAACACAGATGCAGTGCAAATTGGAGTTGCACAATAGTTGGTGGGCATTGATGTCAGGCATCGTAGCGTAGAGGGAGATGTTACAGATTTAGGGTAATACTTCAATAGATTGCATTACTAGAGCACATTACTCTCTAAGAGGGAGTGTTGATTTTTGGTAGCATCAGATGTTCTCTAAGCCTAAAAATTTATAGGGAGGTTAGGACACATGTATTCAAAATTACCCAAAAATCATTTTGGGAAATTCCACTCGGAGACAATTTTATTAAAATAATTAATTATTTTTAATGGATTCCTAAGTCTAAACTTAGGAAATTAAAATAATTAAATGGTATTAACTAAAATGGGTGTGGAACTTCTAGAAGAAGATCAAGTCAAAATGGTCTGAGCCATTGATTAAAATCTAGTATGGGTTGTTGATTAATCAACGAGAAGATTATAAGAAGGACTTCGATGGGAATTTGGAAAATACATCGAGTGGGATTAAGAGATCGATTTCTCAAGAGAGCGACGTAGAGAAGTCAGGGATATCATCAAGGAGATTATTGCAACGAGGGGCAGGGGTAGGTTTTTAGAGGAATTTTTCCTGATCCAAAGAGTGCAAGGTAGAGAGGACAGAGAGTAGTCCAAAGAGGCAATGTAGTGCCATGCAGAGACAGTGTGGAGATACATTGTGGCAGCACATATATTTAGAGGGAGTCTTTATTTCTGTTAAGGAACAATCAGGATCTAGTGCTGAAGCCGAGGTGTGAGATCGGGAGGCCAGAGGGATGAAGTTTCCAGCTAGAAGGAGATCAAGAGGAGGTGCAGTGCAGTCCCAACAACAATGATGCAATAACTGCATAGTTGTGGCGCAGTGTTATGCAAAGACAAAGCAAAGGCTCATCTCCAATGCAGACCAGTGTTTGATTTTCTACTGACAGGGTGAGATCATCTCTCTATATCTTGTTCTGATAGATATTTCTATAGGATTTCCAGTTTGGGCATTCGAAGAATTGTATTTAGAAACTAATTCATAATAATACAAACCCTCAGTTGTTGCACCGATTTTCCTGCATTGGGTTTTTCCGAGACATTTGTGCAAAAAAACAGTGTCACTTGTGTGTGTTTTATTTCTTCTTTCTCAATTCTAGTTTCTGCATATAATTTAATTAGTGAATGTTGTAGTCATATTTACTTCGATATTTATAGTGTAAATAACTTGCATGAATTAACAAGTAGGAGAAGTGATATTAGTTTGTTGTAGTAGGGATTTGGGTCTCCAAATTTCCACACTATGGAGGCCCATAGTTCTGAACGCTCACCCTATATGTGCCAATGTATCCCTTTGGAGGATTAGGACCTCATATAGGGAGACCAAACCCAAAATGGAAACCGTCTGCAATCCTGCATAAGATCCAATGTGACCCCTAGGCTTCCAATACAATAAGTCATTAGAGAAATAGAGCAAATGAGCTTACCTAATCATGGACCACAAGTGGGGACTCCATAATGGCATGCCCTTTCATAATGGGCTTCGGGATGTGTCAATGTCTCATAAACTCCCAAAGGGGTTAACTAAGTACTTTATTAAGTGTTTTCTACTTCTAAAGGGGGTAATATAGTCAAGGTACATCCGTCAAAAGGTGGTGGCATGTGGAAGATAGGAGAATGAAATAGGGAATGAGAAGGGGAATCCTTGGGTCACATGCTGGGGCACAAGGGTAGATAATAAGAGGGAATCCAACAATTGGGTTTATAAGGTGTAGGATGGAGAATTCATGGTACATGCGGTGCCCCAACCTTGATTTTTCCACCCTTATTTATATGCCTTTTGCCTTCCTATGATTTTATTTGATTAATTTCTTGGGGCTCACGGGGTTAGAGCATGATATATAAGATATAATGGTGAATTCCCCCCTTTAAGGTGGAGCGTTCATCACCCACCATGGGTTGGGCAATCATGGGTTCCTATATGATGAAGAAGGCTCTTCGAACCTGTTGGAACGAGGGTGATGGCCATGATGATGAGGTAGAGCTCATTTATTGGCTTTTCCCATGTGTTAAATGTTTTTGTCCTGACCATCTTTTGCATTGTGTGGTACTTTACCTGAATGTGGCCATATATACTTTTAACTTTCTTTTTAGTTGCATCAACCTTCGGGCTTCATTCCAAGCCATGACCCAAGATGTGGGCAAGGAGAAGGGGTGATTTGACCCTGTGTGGACCCAATGGAGGAATCTGGACCCTGGTGGGAGAAATGATGGATGCAGTGATAATGAATGGAAAGGGGTAATATGAGTGGATAAGAGGGCAGGACCACGCAACCAAAATCGGGGTTTCTCGTGAAATACCATCGTTGGAACCAAATGGTGAGTAAAAGAGATCCCACGAGACTATAATGCAAGGTTAATTCCTAAAAGGGGTCTAGGGGACAGAAGCACAAACCTAGCCCATTCTTTTTGTTGAATTCCCCATTAATCCATGCTTGGAAGTGTCTATGATAAGAAAACTACAAAACTCAATTTCAAAATGACAAGGCATACCTTTAGCTTCAGGAGGCCCACATTCAAACATACAATTATGGAACATGGATGAGGGACCACATGGTTGGCTCATGTGGCAGAGAAATGGCACAATGAGATAGTTGATGGCTGCAAGGGGCTGCTGACTACCGGTTGAAGACCATCTTGGAGAAAAAATTTCTCTTAAGGATATTACCCACAAAATGGTGGTTAAAATTTGGCTCCAACTGGGACGTCATCTCTCAAAGAAGTGGGTGAAGCTACTCAAACGGGGGGGTCACGAGAACTCCAACAATGTCTTGGTTACCATATACCTGTCACATGCACATATAATAGATGGTAAAACACAGGGAAACATGCTTTCATGATGTCTCATGATCGCACATGCTAATATGTTAGGCCGTAAAATCAACGGAAATATAAGTATATGCAGATTTTAATCTAAGTGCAGTTATTCTACCATGAGAAATATCATATGATGTTAGTTCTAATGAGAAAATGAACATGCAATGTATCCTACCCTAACATGCATGTTGTAAGGTTAATACTAATTATAATCATAAATCCAGTGCAACCAACATATCATCACATCAATATACATATGCCTGTCAGTATTATTACTCATGTAGAAACTCCCAAATCAAATGTGAACATAGTCAAATGGTGGATGAAGTGGGTGGGAGGTGGGAAAATATGATCTCCATTCAAGGTATAGAGAGGTACTAGGAGAAAGAAAATTGGTCATTCTAACTCTCGAGAACTCCTCATCACAATCACTGCTTGTAATATCATGCTTTGAGGATGTCACATGGTTGTGATTAGAGGGGAAAGAAGGGCGAGAGAAATAAGGAGTGCAAACAATAGGTCTCTCAATGTGATGGTCACAGCAAGGAGGGGAGGTCGCGTAGTGATCATAATCCTGAGGATGGGTCAAAGGGGATAAAGTATATTCAAAGAAGGGTTCTTCCTTGGCACCATATTCAGAAAGGGGAAAAAGGCCCTTACCATTGGAGGTCATATCAAAAGAGAAGAGGGAATTACTTGAGGAAGACTCAAGGTGATGAACAAGAGGAAAAGGAAAAGGGGAGGGCAAAGTTCATATTCAACGATATTTGCTTCCCCACCATTTCAAGGCTCAAGTGATTTGAATACATAGTCATGAGGTGCGTTGGTGAGAGTCCCATTGCTTTCCTCATTATAAGAATCAAAGATTAGGCTTTCATTAAAAGGAGAATCAATCATTTCCAACTGTCCTTCTTCATGCAAGGGAAAATAATAATTCTCCTTCCCAAAGGTATTGATGGATATGTTATCGCAAGTAATGTTCGGGGTAAAGGAAAAACCAATCTCAATCTCATCTTCCTTGTCAGTATCATAAATGGGAGCACAATCAAATTGGGGCCCAACAATTTCCCACTTCTCCTTTTCAATGAGGAAATAATATCGAATGTCACTTTCCAAGGAGCTTACGGGATCACCTTCCTTAAGGTTTTCAAAAGGAGATTCATCAGGAGTGATACCCTTGAGAAAGCTAAGGTCAGTCTCGGCCTTGCTTTCCACAACTTCATTGTCCAACACATGTTCTCTCAAAATCATCCTGCTTGTCGTACAACCCCAATGAGGACTCATCTTCCTGCTCATCACCGAGGTCCTCAAGGTCATCTTCATCTTGGTTGGTTGACAAGTGGTACCTCTCTTCTTCTTCTCTCTTCTCTTGAAGAACAATGGCTAAGGTATTTGTTACATGATTATGGTAGTATGCTTCTAGGAGGATAGAATTAGTAGGGTTCTCCTTATATTCACATTTCATCTTATGAAGCTTCACTTCTTCATCATATAATTAGGAGAAAACTACGTTATAATTATATTTGCTTACTACTTCCCTGCATGACCTGCTATATTCATCCATTCTTTGTTGTGTGATTTGGAGGCTCGTGGGATCCACCTCTTTGTCATCCTCAGAGGAGGTATTCCTTTTCATATTAATGAGGTTATCCAAAATATTCACTGCACGAGTTATGTGAGAAAGTTCAAGGAGACGAGGAGGATTCTCTTCGTAAGAACACCTTACTACATTGAGTTGTACTTCTTGCAACCTATGAAATGCAAGTATGAATTCCATATCCATTCTCTCCAACATATTCTGAAAAGTTCCTACATATTCCACAACTTTCTTTTGCAGCTCTTGAATCTCTTGGTTATTGAGCTTTCCAAATATAGGACCAAGATAAATCTCTATCTTCTATGATTTTTCATATTAAGATAATAATGGAGTTTCCTGGGTGAATTAAAGTGCCTTGATAGATGCTTGCTTCACCTTACAAGCATTAACTTTAAAGCTTAATGAGGAACTAGGGCTTATTTCTTCTAGTGGAGTCGTCAATAATGATATGTCGATATGTCGTATGGGGAACAAAACACATGTCTTGTGTCCCTAAAAATGGTGCTAAAATGTTACTACTCAAAATAGCAGGGGACCTAAGGGGAATCCCTAAAGGGAAAATGCTAGGCCAAGGGCAACAAATGGAGTCTTAGCCCATTTTCACCTCAACTAAGGCTCCCTTCTATTTATGGACTTTCACTGATGGGAGGAGACTCGATATGTATGGAGTCACCAATGAATGATAATCAATGGATATGAGTGACACATACCCTTTTCCGAGTAGGTTTTTAAAGGATGGGACTTGCTTTCTTTCTAAACAAGGTCCTATGTGCTTCTAGGGAAAGGAAGATGATTTATGGGGTAAGGTGTATGAGAGTAGGCTTTGAAAGGAGTTTCCCACACCCTAAATCCTTGTTAAAGTTGGTATCCCATATGGTTATTGAAGAATATTCCTTTGAAGGAGTGGGACCATACGGTGCCAAGTGGTCTCGGTCTAGGGTATGAGGAAAGTATGAAATAATCATTGATTTTCTTACCCTAGAAAAGGTGGGAAGGATCAAAGAAACTATTTTTCTTAATGAGGTTTCTTTGACCCTAGGAAGTGCTAGCCTTTGGGGATAGTAGGGCAAGTTTTGGTCCTACAGCTAGGGCTTGGCTTTTCTCCCAACTTTACCGTCAGAATGTCTTCAAATCTGGAGGAGGGATAGAAGAGAGACCAATGCATGAGACCCTAGGAAATCAAATTTTTTTGGTGGCTAACTTGTCAGGAAATTGATGCCATAGGCACCCCAATGTGGCTAGACTTGGGAGAAGGTGACATAATAGAGGTTTTGGTGACCACCCTTGCTAGATCAGTGACTTTGTACCTGGGAGAATGGATTATGTGTTGATTATGTAATATTTCTTGGTTTCCAATCAAGGAGGCCTCAAAATTGCTTTACAAGCACTCTAGGCCAAGTGAAAGCAATCTTGTAGCTTTTATACTTCAAATGCACAAGAGAAATGGCTTGTCAAAGTCAAAGTTTACCTCTAAGAGATTTCGCTCATACTACAAGGTCCAATGTATGGAGATAATGTTATGATAGAGACAATCCCACGATATCAAGCAATAATTTGCATGCAACAATTAGTCGTAAAACAACGAAAATCCCATCCATCATATATGAAAAAGTAACAAGAATAACATCAATAATTCATACTTACAGTGTAGTAGAGTATATCCCACCATTCACAAATGACAAGAATGAAGCTCCAAGAGAAGATAAACCAATAACCATACATCAAAATTCATTCATAAATGCTCAAATTCATCCTCCAGCAAAAAGTGGAAAATTCTCTAAAGAATAGAGAGATCCAATCAAAAGTGATGATGAGAAATTATGTCACCTAAATTATATTTATGCATGTATAAGGAGTTTGAATTAGCCTCCTTGGCCTACACAAGCCCCAGAAACAAAATAATGTGCTAATAATACAACCTTTTGGTGACAAGCCCACCAAACTAGCTCATAAATGAAAAAGTAGGCCTCTCAAAAGGTCAAAGAATAATATATGCATATCATAGGGCCCTCTAATATTCCTAATGAGGTCCATTGGTGACACAATGAATAATATGACCCTCAAAAGTAGTGGACAAAGGTTTTGCCCCTTATAATAACCTGTGTTGCTCTAAATGATTGTAGGGGCACACAAGTGTCATCATGGGTCCCCAAACAAGTCAAAGATGCCTGTAAGCTGCCCTCAAGGGCCAGGATGATAATGTAGGAGATTCCACATCATTGTAGAAGTACTGTATCATCTTCCAAGTGTATGGTGTAGATCTGGGGCCAGTTGGGCATGATGGATCAGGTGCATCCTCCTCGTCTAATAAGTGAACCACGAATAATCTCTGAATGGTTGTGGGGATCCATGAAGTGAAATTTATTGTTGTAGAGGCCCATGGCTCTCAACGCTCACCATATATGTGCCAATGTAGCCCTATAGAGGATTAGGACCCCGTATAGGGAGACCAAACCCCAAATGGAAACCATCTGCAATCCTGCATAAGATCTAATGTGTCCCCTAGGATTCCAGTACAACAAGTCATTAGAGAAATCGAGAAAATGAGATTACCTAATCATGGACCATAGGTGGGGACTTCATAATGGCCCGACCTTCCATAATGGGCTTTGGGATGTGCCATTGTCTCCTAAACTCTTAATGGGGTTAACCAAGTACCTTTTAGGTGGTTTCAACTTCAAGGTGGGGTGATTCATCGCCCACCAAGGGTGTGGATAATCATGGGTTCCTATATGATGAAGAAGGCTCGTAGAACCTGTTGGAACTAGGGTTATGGCCATGATGATGGGGTAAAGCTCATGTATTGGCATTTTCCCATGTGCTAAATGTTTTCGTCCCGACCATCTTTTGCATTTTGTGGTACTTTTTATGTTGAATGTGGCCATATATGCTTTTAAATTTCTTTTTAACTGCATCAACCTTCCAGCTTCATTCTAGGCCATGACCCAAGGTGTGGTCAAGGGGAAGGGGTGAGTTCACCCTATGTGGACCCGATGGAGGAATGTGGACCCAAGTGGGAGAAATTATGGATGGGTTGATAATAAATGGAAAGGGGGTAATATGAGTGGATATGGGGATAGGACCACGCAACCAAAATCGGGGTTTCCTATGAAATACCATCCTTGGAACCAAATGGTGAGTAAAAGAGATCCCATGGGACTAGAATGCAATGTTAATGCCTACAAGCGGTCTAGGGGACAGAAGCACAAACCTAGTCCATTCTTTCCGCTAAATCCCCCCATTAATCCATGCCCAAAAGTGTCCATGATAAGAAAACTACAAAACTCAATTTAAAAATGAAAAGGCATACATTTAGCTTCGGGAGGCCCACCTTCAAACATATGATCATGGTAGATGGGCGAGGGACCACATGGTTGTCTCACGTGGCAGAGAAATGGTAGAATGAGCTAGTTGATGGCTGCCAGATGAGGACCATCTTGGAGAAAACATTTCTCCTAGGGATATTACCGACAAAATGGTGGGTAATAGGCATATTGTACATCTATCTGGACTGCGACTACATTCACACCCTTTTAGTTGGTGTATGGTCTAGAAGTTGTTCTTCTAATTGATTGTGAAATTTTGTCCTTAAATCTAGTTGTTGAGATTCTTCCCAAAAAATCTATTGAAGAAGAACTTTTTTTACTCTTAGCTTGGCTAGATTAGACTCAACGTGGTGCAACAATGGTTAGTGAGACTCACAAAAAGTGTATCAAACCCCAATATGACCAAAATGTTAAACCTTGTGCCGCCTCTAAGGGTGATCTGATCCTTTTGTATGACCAAGAAGCTGATAAATGAGGAGCCGGGAAACCCAAACCAATGTGGTTAAGTCCATATATCGTTAAATGTGTTCTTGAGAAATGAGCCTATGAGCTTGTATACTTTGACAAAATTCACTTAGCGCAACCCCGCAATGGGTTGTACCTTAAAAGATATTATGCATAGAATTTGTTTCTACGTAGTCACTTTGTATATATTGTATAGGTTTAATAGTGTGTTTGCAATGAGTTTTCTTGATAGTTTTCTACCGCATATGCTTAGCATGGAGTACATTTGATTTGCAGAGGCCTTCGTTCCCTCAACCATATGTTAGTTATGCTGATGGTTCTAGTCATAGTACCTATAACCCTTTCTCCGCAACTTGGGAAATCTATGCTCCCAATGACGAGTAAGTGAGTTTGCAAGGAATTTGCATCAGTCGCTCAACTAATAACATCATTGAGTATAGCACAGTGATCAAAATTTTGTCTAATGCCATTTCACATGGTATTCTTCATTTTTTCATTAGAATTGGTTATAAGCTCGTGCTGCTACATCTCAACAATGTTTATTCAGTAAGGATTCCAACTATGTTGTGCATGTTTCTAAGGGTTCACCTCTTAGACAGAAATTTTGATTACATTTAGTATCAACATGTTCTTTGGAATATAAATCTATTAACTTATGTGTTGACTAATCAGGTATTAGACAGGCATTTGTGACACTTTTAAAAGGTACAATCACCATCATACATTGTGCAAGAGACTAGAATAAGTAGAAAGCATCCATAGATAGAAAATTGTATATAATGTTTGGTTTTACAAAATCATGTCTGATACACATATGGTCCATGACCTATAATATAAAAAATAAATGTAGACAAAAATGTGGCTCAAAGGCCTCCTAGGAGACTAATCTCGATGATGCTCATGATAGCATACAATTTCATGAGCAACTTTGCATAACTATAGATTGATATGAGCTGGCACTCCTACAGTGTACCATTGTAAACACATAGGAACCTCATCCATCCGTGTCTTTGACACACTGCAGGTCAAACCCTTGACATGATGCTCAAACTCAACAAGTATCTTCATTGTGTCAAGATCGTCCATCTCTTCCTCTTCCCATGCAACTCCATCCTGTAAAATATGTGGATGTGCTCTTCGATGAATAGGTGACATGCATGTTGGACACATAGGTCCAATATCCGCATGTGAAATCGATAGTTAGTATGTGACACATAAAAAGAAAAAAAGAAAAAAATTGTAAAACCCAAAATGCCAAAAACATTCAAAATAACCTTGTTTTTACCTGCATCACTCCATTGCTCTCCTTCAGGTAAAACGAGATCTGGATATCCATGAAAATATGCTATGGCATACGAGAAGTCTTCAATCATAACCAGCTTCTCCCACAACCAATCAAAGAAGATAGGAATGAATGTCATCATAGGTTCTCCTCTGTGTTGCATCATCAAATCTACCCATTGTTTCATCCATGGCTCTCTAGGTCTTGGAAGTTTGTAGGCTACCTACTGAGGTCGTAGAAATGGAACTCTCTGTAAATCAAAAAATACCATGATAGGTCAATAGAAAAAGTTTTTCAATCATCCGGTATTTTCTCTATTGAGTCGTACCTTTAGATTAATTAAATCCCCTTCAAACTAGTTGAATATTATGGGTGCCAAATATTCCAATGCATACTACATCTGGGTCTTGGTAGCTAAGTGTAAAGATGCACTTCCAGCCAACTAGGTAATAGTAAAAAGGTTTTTCCTGAGAGGAAGTTGAACAACATCCTTAATCTCAAGTTTCCCATCCTTATTTACTTTAGAGCGAGGTTGAAAATGACCAACAATGTAATCCTTCACTGTCTCTCAACCTCTCCTTAAATAAGATAATGAAATGGGAGCTCCTCTTCGTGACAACCCTGTCAAGGAATAGATGTCTTCAACCTCTATTGTGATAATGTGTACTCCAATCTTGAAGAACTAACCCTATGTGTCCCAACATCTTACCAAATATTCCAGTAACTCTAACTAGGCCCTCATGCCCAAAATCATAAAAAAAAAAAAAAAAATCAAAATCCCACAATTCCTCAAAGCTTGTATAGTTGTTGGATCATTGGAAGCAACCATGTCTTGAGCCTCATGCTCTCTAGGTCAAATCCATTTCACTCTAGTAAATGTCTGTAAAATAACATGGAAAAACATACAGAATCAACAATTCAAAACTTTTGGGAGAAAAATCACTCAAAATCAAAATTTTGAAACCCTTGTTGTCTTAGAAAATTATATATTACAGAGCAATGGAACACATAAAATATTGCAAAAATATAAACACAGAAAACACATAAAAAAAGAGAGACATAGATATACGTGGTTCACCCAATTCGTGCTACGTCCATGGAGAAACAACTAGTCCTTCCTTTTATATTATCTAGCAAACTGAAGAGATACAACCTACAGCAGATCCATTGTAATTCCCTCTTCGCTCTCACACAATCTCCTCTTTCTTTCTCACTCAGAATACAGATCTACATAGATACAATACAATTCCCTCATATATAGCAAGGGGTTGTCGTCTAGGGCAAAAAACCCTAAATTAAACATAACTTCTACCATCATATCTTCGCCTAATGAACGACCCAGATTGACTACGAAATTACAACATTTTACAAGGCAATTTTACATCTATTTTTAGCTTTGGGGGGGCTCCCAAAGATTGTAGCTGCCCCCTAGACCCCCCTTGCAGCTCAAATATTACGGGCATCGTTGCCGCCACATTACGAACTGGGATCCAATGTGGTGACACCTCTGAATAAAGAAGATAATCAAGGTCCACACCCAACAATCTCCCAATTGGAGACTGATTATAGCAACTCCACTGCTACTTCATTTGCTGGAAAAGGACTCCACTTCGGACATGGATGTTTCTCATCTTCTTCATCATACTTGAAGACCAATTGAAACTGAGCAGAATCTCAGTTTCTCCTTAGTTACAACTTTTGTTAACATGTCTGTAGGATTCTGGCTAGTGTATATCTTTTCCAGCTTCAACTGTCCATCTTCCAACACTGACCGTATGAAATGGTACTTGAGTTGTACATGTTTAGTCTTGGAATGAAATGCAAAGTTCTTTACAAGATGTATGGCACTTTAGCTGTCACTATATAACCTGCGCAACTCCTGCTTCTTACCCTCATCCAGAAACCTTTGTAACCAAATCATTTATTTACTAGCCTCTATAGCAGCAACATATTATGGTTCCATTGTTGAGAGTGCAAAAACACTTTGCAGTTTTGACAGTTGTTCGACCTACAATAAACACATACCCTGTGGTTCTCCTCATGTTATCTCTATCACCCGCCATGTCTACATCAACATATCCCTATAGAGCAATGTTTGAACCACCAAAGCATAATGCTTGATTTGTGGTACCTCTCAAATACCTGAGAATCCACTTCACCACCATCCAATGTTCTTTTCCTAGATTGTTCATGTACCTGCTTACAACTCCCACTACATGTGCAATATCATGCCTTGTGCAGACCATTGCATGCAATAAGCTTCCAACTGCTGATGCATATAGAACTTTAGACATATAAGCCATTTATTCCTTAGTCTTGGGACACACCTCCTTAGTTTTAAGTGGCTAGCAAAAGGTATACTAACTGGTTTTGCATTCTGCATATTAAATATTTTCAACACCTTTTCTATGTACTCACTGTGAGACAATGTTAATTTTCAATTCTTCCTATCTCTAGTTATTCTCATACCAAGGATTTGTTTTGCAGCACCTAAATCCTTCATTGGAAATGAGTTCGCTAGTTTTCTTTTGAGCACATTTATTTCTTGCATGTTAGAACCTGCAACAAGCATGTCATCTACATACAATAACAATATAATATAACTGCCATCATTTTTCCTTTTGAAATAAACACAATGATCAGAGTGACATCTAGTATAACCTTATTTAGACTTTAGATACCACTACCTTGGAGCCTGTTTTAAGCCATACAAGCTCTTCTTCAACCTGCACACCAGTTTCTCCTTCCCTTTTACCTCATATCCTTGTGGCTGCTACATATATATCTCTTCCTACAAATCCCCATGGAGAAAGGTTTTCTTTACAGCTAACTACTCAAGATGGAAATCTTCAGCTACTACTAGACTTAAAATAGTTCTGATTGAAGTCATTTAGAAATAGGAGAAAATATCTCATCAAAGTCTATACCCTTTTTCTGTGCAAAACCCTTCACCACAAGTCTAGCTTTATACCTTTTTCTACCTCCATATTCTTCTTTCAACCTGTAGACTTATTTATTCTGCAATGTTGTTTTACCTACAGGAAACCTGACTAGGTCCCAATTCTGGTTATGTGCTAAGGAGTCCATATATTCTTTCATGGCGTTCTCCCACTTCTTCTTGGTTTCTACCTACACTGCTTCTTCATAACATTCTGGTTCACCAGAATCAGTCAATAGTACATAATATAATGAAGGAGCATATCATTTAGGGGGTCTACTTATCCTAGTAGGTCTTCTAACACCACTTTCAGGTGTTTGAGGTGCTTGTTGTTGTTTTTCTGGTTGTTGATCATTATGATTTTCAGGCACCAACACTTTTTCTGTGATATCATCAAGCACTGTGTATTATATGTTTTCTTTCTCCTATTTCTTTTCCTGCAGTTGATCCTTATACAAAACCTTTTCATTGAATATATCTTTGCTCCTAATGATTTTGTGTTTTTCATAATCATAAAAGCAATAAACAAAATCATTAACACCATATTCAATAAAGGTACATTTCTTTGATTTTGCCTCAAGCTTTGTTCTATTTTCTTTATTAATGTGGACAAAGGCTTCACAATCAAAAGTCTTTAAAAATGATTAGTTTACCTTTTTACCTGTGCATGCCTCCTATGGAATACCACCATCCAAGGTACTTGAAGGCCCTCTGTTTATTAGATAAACAACAGTATCTACAACCTCTACCCAAAATTGTAAAGGCAATCTTGCATGCAATCTCATGCACCTTGCATGCTCCATGATTGTCCTGATCATCCTTTTTGACACACTTCTTTCTTGTGGTGTTTCTGGAACTATCTTCTCTCTACGAATTCAATTCTCTGAATAGTACCTATCAAACTCTTTGCTACAATATTCACCTCCATTGTCTGATTTGAGACACTCCAACCTTTTTCTTGTCTCATTTTCAACCAAAGATTTCCATTTCTTGAAAGTATCAAATACATCATATTTATTTTGAATAAAATAAATCCAGGTCTTTTTGGTTGCATCATTAATAAAAGTAACATAATAACAAGAGCCACTGAGAGGTGATACCTGAGCAGGTCCCCATACATCTGTATGCAAAAGCTCTAATTTTTTCGCTCTTCTTTTCTTTCCCAACTCTGAGGAATCTGACTCTCTTTTATTTTCCATAAACACAATTCTCACATAATTTTAAATCGACATGCTTCAAACCTGGCAAAAAATTTCTTGAGTGAAGAATCTGCATCCCCTTCTCACTCATGTGCCCAAGCCTATGATGCCATAATGTCGTATCTTCTCTTGTAGAGTTTAAAGCATTAACAAAATTAGAAATACCATTGCATAAATACAATGTACCAACCTCTTCTCCTTTTTCTATTACCAAGGCTCCTTTAGTGACCTTCCAAGTTTTATCTGTAAAAGTAGTTACACAGTGTTCACCTCCCAACTGCCCTGTTGAAATTAAATTTTTCTTCAGATATGGAACATGCCTTACCTCCTTCAATAGCCATTGATTTCCATTCTGTTGTTTTATGAAAATTGTACTCATTCCAATGATTTTATAGGGTTTATTGTCACCCAATCAAACCTATCCAAAATCTCCTTGAACATAATCATGAAAATATTTCCTATTAGGTGTGGCATGGAATTAGGCCCCTGAATATACCACCCACGCATCAATAATATTTTCTAATGAAAGAATCAAAGCATCTTGCAACACATCACCTGTCACATTCGCTTCATGATTTTTTTCTTGTTGCGTGTCTCCTTCTTTTCCCTTCCGAGACTTGCAGTCTTTCTTTCCACATTTCCAACACACTATCATCGATCTGGACTTGGATCTGCCTTTCCTTGACTTACTGCGATATCCTGTGCTCTTTCCTCTTTCCATTTTTCTTCCCCTGGTCTCTGCAGTCAAATAATTACCTGATGTCTCACAAAATCTTTTCCATCGCATTTCCTCACTAAGGATTGCATCGACAACGTCATCAAACTTTAAAGTGCTAGATCCAGAGACAAAGTTGCTAATGGCCATAACTAAACCGTTCCAACTTTCTGATAATGAGCACAGAAATAATAGAGCCCTAACTTCATCATCAAAAGTTACCCCTACAAAACTTAACTAACTGGTAACTGTATTAACTGTATTTAAATGATTAGCAACAGATCCACCTTCTAACATCTTCATATTAAATAAACGCTTCATAAGAAATACCTTATTTGAGGCCGAGGGTTTTTCATATAGTTTGGTCAATGCCTTCATTAAACCCTCTATTTTTGTTTCCTTTGAAATATTAAAGGCTACCAATGCCACTAGGCACATCCGTATTGTTCCAAGTGCCTTTCTGTCGAAAATATCCCATTTTGTGTCTGTCATACTCGTCGGCTTCTTTGACTTTCCGCTCAATGGTTGGTACAGATATTTTTGGTACAAATAATCTTCCATCTGCATCTTCCATAGCTGGTAGTTTTGACGTTAAATTTTTCGACCCTAAACCTACCATCTTCTGCCATTGCTCCCATTTGAACCAGGAAACCTTCTCTCCTACAAGTTTATCAGCCAAATAGACCTTCGGCTCTGATACCAATTGTTAGAAAATTATATATTACAGAGTAATGGAACACATAAAATATTGCAGAAATATAAACACAGAAAATGCATAAAACAAGAGAGATACAGATATACCTGGTTCACCCAATTTGGGTTACGTCCACGTAGAAATAGCCAGTCCTTCCTTTTATATTATCTAGCAAACTGAAGAGATACAACCTACAACAGATTCTGTTGTAACTCCCTCTTCGTTCTCACACAATCTCCTCTCTCTTTCTCGCTCAAAATACATATCTACATAGATGCAATACAATTCCCTCATATATAGTGAGGGGTTGCCTTCTAAGGAAAAAAAACCCTAAATTAAACATAACTTCTACCATCATATCTTCACCTACTGAATGACCCGGATTTACTATGAAATTAAAACATTTTACAAGGCAATTTTACATCTATTTTTAGCTTTGGGGGTGCTTCCCCCAATTCCCCACCAAGGGGAGAGCTCCCAAAGATCGCAGTCGCCCCCCCCCCCCCCCCCCCCAAGACCCCCCTTGCAGCGCAAATATTATAGGTTGCGGTTCCGCCACATTACGAACTAGGGTCCAATGCGGTGATACCTTTGAATAAAGAAGATAATCACGCTCCACACCCAATATGCTGCGCCCATCGCACTGTCCATTATTGAACAAAGCGACCCAAAGAATACACCCTCACTGGTGAATGTGTTGGGTGGCCTTCATCAGTGTTAATTTTGCTGACCCATCGCACCTATTGATATATTAGCAATGTAATGGGCCAAGGGTGACTTTTTAGTTCTAAAAACTCAAAAAATCCCAAAATAATGCATAAAACAAGAAATGGAAATTGTGAAAATGAAGAGAAAGGATATACCTCCTACCTAGAATTGATGGTATTAGAAATGATCCACTCAATTGGTTGCAATAAACTACTAAAGGTTGAAGGTAAAAAACTACTTAGAGCTCACTCCAATGGGTAAAATGAAAATGGTAAGTAATGAAATTATTTTTTTCACTTTTATGGTCAAAATAACTCATTATTTTAATATATTTTTAAATTTTTAAATTTTTTTAACCTACTTTTACCATATATCATGTATTTTTAATGTTTTTTGGTGCTATGAGCAAGTTAAACAATAATTGAAGGATGAAATGCAGGTTATGATTCGAATACAGGTCATTTTGTTGGATGGGTATACTTTTATCATTTTTTCAGGCTCATTATACCTACGAGAAAGGAACCCTATAGAGTCCTCTTTCAACTCTTTTCAGACTCCCAAAAAATGAAAATATTGTCGAGCACTTGTATTTTTGAACTCATTAAAGTAAATGAAAAGATGTCTTTCCAGTATAATTTTAACCCTTTTCCAGACTGGATAGGCTATTTACGAAAAAGGAATACTTTAGTAGAGCATGACTACAAGGTTCTCTTGGGTATTGTTTTAAGCCTTTTTAGACCTGAGAGACTAATTGACGAAAAGGAACATCTTGGATTTTTCTTGTTCTCATCTTTTTCAAACTCTCTAAACATGAAAAATAAGTCAAGTTATGCCTTCACTGGACTCACAAAACTATTAAACAACGTTGGAATCATCAAGCATGACGAAACTAAAAAATTCCTTCTCAGGGTTTGTTAAAAATACTCAGAAGGATTCATCTAAAGGAAGAACTTATAGACTAGGCATATGTTATCCTCAAGCTTGTACAAAATAAAGAGGTACTGGGAAGAAATGGATGGGAAATTGGGAAAAAAAGGCATAATACCTATTAATTGTAGTGAGTCACTCTTGAACATGACACTCTTCACTTCATCTCCATGACTGCTTTGGGTTGGGGAATATGCTTGCCTCTCTCTTGGTTACACCTTAATTATGGGTCTTTGAGCCAATGTTGCCAACTCCATATCAGTGTCGCTGATATGTTGAAGGGAAAGTCCACCCTTAGTTGACACCTGCTACAATATCCTCAAGTCTTACTTCATGTATGCCTCTCCCAAACTAACGTTGCTTCATTACATTTTGTCTCAAATATTGAATACTAGTTTCGTGTCGCTAATCTGGGGTACATCAAGGCCCTCCTATGACGAGTCGCTTCGTGTCGACATCAACACATTATCTAGGAATTTGACTTAGAAACTCCCTTCACTACCTTAGAGCTTGCATACCTCAATGACACGTTTCCTCGTTTTCAGTGACAAGTTCTCATCATTGGCCTTGGACCATAAGATTTTGCATGGTGTTCAACTTCAACTCATTCATTCACATCACATAGAATGTACTATATTACATTGAAGGCCATTATCATTATTAGCGGTTCCTCTCACATCTGTTAATGACTTACATCATTGGCTTGTAATTAGATGGTGTCTACCATGTTCGACTCCAACTCATTTTTTCACATGGTTAGACTCGTACTATCGAGTGGCGAGGTAGAAGACACAAGATATAGTTTCATCCTTCTGGGTTTTGGTTTCAAGATTAATACATGATTACAAAGTATCATGGCTATGATCATTCCGAAAGTCATAGAAACATGGGTCCACCATTTGTCGTCAGTCGTCATGACTTTCATTATTGTACATGTAAATTGGCTTATATGTTGACTATTGGTATTCCCACCTCAACAATGACATCATGATGATAATGTATTGTAATAGATGATGATCTCAACCAATCTATTCTTGATCTAGACTTGTCACATGGTAAAGAAATTTAGTCCTCAGCCACTGCTTCTGACTTTGCAGTTTAGGAGAAAATTTGTTAGAGGTTATTTTTTCACATCCAATAAAATTTCCTGGGAACCAGATCAATCAACATCATTTGACGTTTTGCATTCATCCCCTGCAAATCTTAGAACACTCTATTGGGTCTCCAAAATTTCATTCATTTCACCCTCTTTTCTTTCACTTTGCTTTAGAATTTTCCATGTTCCGCAACTCCATAACCATGCTCTAAGAACATTTTCATGATTAAATACGGTTTTAATAATATGATTTTCCAATATATTTATTTTGGTATTTTAAGTGAATTTATGGTTAAATATTAGAAAATTAACATGCACTAACTTATATATAAAATTTGGATGAGTTGTGTGACATGTATAAGCATATTTGAAGATTTCAATACAAACCATCGCATACATCACGCTACCGACTGCACTTGCATATGGAACACTAGACATGTCCTCTTCCTCTTCTTGTGTCTTGGGACACTATTTAGCAGATAACTTCACACCTACAAGAATAGGAACCTTCATCAGTTTACTATCCTACATATTAAACCTTTGCAGTATTGTCTCGACATACTTCCTCTATTTTAACCAACGCTTCCTCTTTGCCTGATCTCTTTTAATTTCCATGCCCAAAATATAGTTTGCAACACCAAGATATTTCATGTCGAATTTGGAGGACAATTGGGTCTTCAAGTCCTGGATAATTTCTTTTTCATTTCCAACCAGCAACATATCATCCACATACAAGACCAGATAAATAACACTGTCACCAATTAATTTAAAATACACATAGTGATTTGCTTTGCTTCTGGTGAAGCCAAGTCCCCGTACAAATGTATCAAATTTATGATACCACATCCTTGGTGACTGTTTTAACCCATACAGAGACTTTTTTAACTTGCATACCATTTCTTTCTTACCCTTCACCAGAAAGCCTTTAGGTTGCTTCATGTTGATCTCCTCTTCCAGATCCCCGTGAAGAAATGTTGTCTTCACATCCATTTGTTCTACCTCAAAATCAAAATCAGTAGCAATGAAAAAAGTAATATAATAGAAGCTACCATGGCAACAGGAGAAAAAATATCACCAAAATCAATTCGCGACACCTGGGAATAACCTTTTTATAACAACCAAGATTTGTATTTCTCCACCTTTCCTTCTACATTTGTCTTCTTCTTGAACACCCATTTGTTTCCAATGGGTTTCCTTCTAGCCGACAACTCCACTAGATCCCAAGCCTCATTTTTGTACAAAGATGCCATTTTGTCAACCATGAACTCTTTCTAGAGTTTTCCATCCTCTAAATCTACTACTTCCTTCACAGTTATGGGATCATCATCAATAATAGATAAAGCAAAATTTGAACAGAAATCAGATGGACTATACCTTCTAGCTGCCTTCTTTCTCGAACTAATCTTCTCACAATCGGAGTTTGTGGCTCTTCATCTTTTGATTCCTCTTCTGTTGTACAGTTTGATTCTTCCTCCTTGAGCTCAAACTCTATCGTCTCAGGTTCCTTTGGTTGGAATTCTTGTTTAATAACATCTTTCACCTCTCTGAACACCACATCTTGGTTGTACACAACCTTCCTTGTTACTAGGTTCCAGAGCTTATAACCCTTTAAACCATCCTTATAACCAATAAAGATGCACTTTTTAGATTTACTATCCAACTTTTTTATTTTCTCCTTTGGAACATGTACATATGCATCACATCCAAATACCCTCAGATGTGAAAGAGAGGGTTTCTTACCAGTCCATACCTCTTTTGGAGTCTTATCCTCCAATGCTGATGAAGGTGATCTGTTGATCAGGTAACATGTTGTCTCCACTGCCTCTGCCCATAATTCTTGTCCTAACCCAACACCACTGAGCATGCTTCTTACCCTTTCCATCAATGTCTTATTCATTCTTTCTACAACTCCATTTTTCTCAGGTGTGTAAGGATTAGTATTTTGTCATGCTATACCACACTTCTTACTGAATTCTTCAAATTTCTTCTTGCAAAACTATCCACCGTTATCTGTCCTCAACACCTTTATCTTCTTCTCGGTCTAGTTTTCCACCAGAGCCTTAAATTCTTTAAACTTGTCAAAGACTTCAGATTTCTTCTTAAGGAAATATATCCATGTATTCCTTGAGAAGACATCTATAAATGATACATAGTACACAAACTTAGCTAGTGATGGAACCTTCACAGGTCCAAACACATCACTGTGCACAGGCTCTAATATCTATTTCGCACTCTTACCACCAAAGGGGAAACTCACCCGATTCTGCGTCCCATATACACAATTTTCACATAAATCAAAATCCAAAAGGCCATTACTCATACCTTCTACCATACCTTTACCATGAAGTATTTGAAGGCCCTTCTCTCCAATATATCCAAGCCTTTGATGTCGTAGCATGGTCTTCTCTCCAAAGACCGCTAGATTTTTTTCTCCACTTTCACAAACCACAGAACTGTTGCACCCATCAACAACAGTGCTACCTTGCAGCTTGTACAAAGTTCTAGTCTAAACTCCCTGCATCAATACTAGTGCTCCCCAAACCATCTTGCAAGTATCCTTCTCAAACACTGTTTTTACACCTGCATCATCTAGATTTCTTATAGAAATCAAATTTTTGGCCAATGCAGGAATATGTGGAACACTCGGAAGTGTTCTAATCCTTCCACCTTGCAAATTCAACTTAACTTTTTTGTGATCAATGGTTTTAGCCTTCCTTTCATCCCCCAAGAAGACATCACCACAATCATATTTCTCATACTCGTAGAACCACTCTCTATGGGGAGTGAAGTGAAAGGATGCACTTGAGTCAATCAACCATGCCTCATGATCTACATGTGTACTTGAAGAAGCCAAGTACACATCCACACCTTCATCTGAGGTGGTTTTTGCCTCTACAAAAGGAGCATCATCATATCCCTTTCCTTTCTTAGGAGATTTAGATTTACAGTCCCTTTTGTAGTTCCCTTCTCTTCCGCATTTCCAAAACACCTTCACAGGTTTTCCTGGAGATTTATAACTCCCTCTAGATTTAGATCTCTCACTCAATGACTTATTTTTGTTTCTATTATGGGACCTTCATCGTACAGACAAGGTATCACCATTCTGGCATTCCATATTTTTCTGTCTCGTCTCCTCTATTAGCAAGGATGAGACTATTTCATCAAACTGCAAGGTAGTTGCATTGCTACCTATTGCAATAACCAGACTATCCCATGAATCTGGTAGAGAACACAACAAGCTGATGCACTTATCTTCATCTGTATATTTAATATCAATAGATAATAACTCACTTACCACAGTGTTAAATGCGTTCAGATGCTCTGTCATTGAGTCTCCATATTTCATCCTCAGGTTATACAGCTTTTCCCATAGGAACAGTTTATTCACCAGAGACATAGATTGGTACAAAGTCCCTAACTTGTCCCACAAAGCCTTAGTCGTAGCTTCCCCTGATACATTCAACATACTGAATCTAAGACACACAATCATATGTTCTCTTTGCCTTCCAATCCAACTTATTCCATTCTTCATCGGACTCCCCCATTGGTTTAGTACCCAGATCTACTGCGATCCACTGATCTTTATCTACCAACATATCCTCCATCTTGAATTTTCATAACTCAAAACTTTGACCATTAAATTTCTTGATCTCTATCTTTCCACTGCTCGCCATCTTCTTTCACCAAGAGATTCAATCCCGTAGATCTCCCACTAAACAGGGTCTACCACAGGCTCGAGCGAAACCCCTTAGCAGCAAAGGCATCCCCTTGAAGCCAAAATAGCTCCAATACCAAATATAGGTTTTAACCTCGTATAGAAATTACCTGCATACGAATTCTAAAAAATAGAAAATAAACAAAGGTGAGAGCATAACACATAAAACAAATAAACACAGAGATTTTCCCTTGGATCCCAAAATCAGGACTACCAGATTGATTTTTCATTATATTCCTTTCAATGTTACAATACATATATATACATGCCAAAGCATCCAATACCATGGACGAAAACCAGCCGCCAAAACCATGTGCGAAACAGCACAAAATAAACAGGTAGGTCCACCCACCTAATATAGGGTAAAAAAAAAATCCTAGAGTGGCATGCAAAACCACAGTAAGAAGGCTAGCTCCCCCTCAAACCCATGTGACCCCCCACTGTGCAACAAAGGGGGGGCTCCGCCCCCCCTCTAACCCCCCAGTTAACTAGGGAAGCTAGTCATGGAAATAATATAACACAACCCAACATTCCCTTTGAGCAACCTCCATTATTGCATGTTGTACAATGAACAACTACGCTGATCAATGCATGTTTCCTTTGTTGTAGGTATGATGGCCTCTAGAATTCAGTAAAAAATAAAATAATTTTGAATCTTTTCTTTCCAGAAGGTTCCAAGGTGGTTTTAACCATTTAATATTGATTATGATCTCAAACTCCTACTCTTGAGGTCTTATCTCTTATCCCTAGATATTATTCTCCCTCATATGTGGATCTAAGTCCTAGATTGGTAAATTGAAAACCACCCCATTTACCCTATAAATTTTGCCTCCCATGGAGTCTGGGTTGGTTTTGGGAGACTCTTAGTTATCCCCTCATGTTGTTTCTTTACGCCTAAAGATTCATCCATGCACTTGAGTTGTGATTGGAGGTTTTCTTTGTGACAAGGGAAGGACATGGTAGTTGGGAGACATATACAAAGTCAAAGATCTCTAAAGCATTGTAATCTCTCCTACATTCATTAATACAAAAAGTGCTTTGTTTTCCTATACTTATGTCTTATTGATGCATATGTATTAGAATTCCCTCTTGACTCATTGTTTAGAGATGTTAGTACATGTTATTTATATGTTGTGGTTCTCTTGCTTGTTTTAGTTGTTTTTCAGGTTCCATTTATAGTATTTTGACCCAGAGCTGAAGTTTACAAGAAGGAAGAAGAGGAGCACTTGCATTGGACTCCAGTTAGGTATTTCCTCCATGTTTAATTTTCTCTAACAAAAGCATAAGCCTTTTTGATCATGTTGTTTCTAGATCACCACTAGATCTACGGAGTTCACTTTTCTCCATAGAAGATAATTATATGTCAAACATCATCATACATATTTTAAAACATGACTAATAAATAAGAAAACTAAGTATGGAACATATAAAAGTATGTTAATATTACAGGAAAAAACATATATTTTGCAACAAAGTAATAGCAGTAACCAGAATTAGAAGCATTGTACAACAAGGTTTTCATGACTTCAACTATGTTAATAGCAAGGTTATGGAGATCATAAATCTGCATAATGGAATAAGAAAAGTATTACTTCAAATACTATCTTATTGAGTAAGTACAATGCCAAATGACAAAAAATAAAAATTTTAGGTATGTGAGGTATGTTACATGTGGTATTAGAGTTGTAGGTTGAGAATTTGAGCCCTAAGAGTCCAACCACAACTAAAATTATTTTGCATAAAATGTTATTGTAACAGCCCTGGGGAAAATTCCATGTAATAAATTTTAAAAAACAATAACCACAGTTGATGGGATAGTTATTAAAAGTTTAATGTTGGGCAAGACACCTTAGGGGGTGTCCATTTGGTTGTTTATGGCTATGGAAATTGGCAAAGGCAATGGCTAAAGCTTTGGAAAGGAAAAATGACATTTTTGACACATTTATCTATGAAAATAATGGAAATTAGGAGAAAAGGAAGGTGAAAGGTCCCATGTTGCATGTGAGGAGGAAATTGAAGGAAAATAATGGAAAATGAATAAAATAGAGGCCTCATTAATAAAAAGCCTTATAAGGATCGGTGGGCAAGCTTGATCAGCATAACCTTTTGTCAGTTCAGTGTTGGAGCTCTTTCATTACTCTCTCTCTCTCTCTCATACTCTTAGACACTTAGAGTTTCTTAGAGCACTTTGGCATTGGAGCAAGAAAGGAAAAGAAGGCAGGAGGAAGCAAAGATCAAGCAAGGAAGGCAGGATCAAGCAGCTACAGTAGGCTTCATTGCAGGTATTTACTTGCATGTGTATTTTCTTTGCTATATTTTGCATACATGGGATTGCATGTGTTTCTTTTCTACCATGGCATGAGTTTTGCGAGGTGTGATAATATTTTCAACCTAGCCTTTCCATTTCCTGGTAGCTTTGATGAGATGGGTTCTCTCATTCTTTTTATGTGGGATGGTCGGATTGGATTCGAAGTTGAGTGGGGTGGATCTATGAATTGACTAACACATGGTCAAGTGATCCCTGAACCAGACTATGGATCATGAAGCCACTGGCCTAGTAACCCCTAAACCGGACTATGGGTTGCAGTAAAGCCAAATAGTGTGCCTCGGTGGGCCTAGGAATCCTTTCCAGTGAATGGCGAGATATACAATAAAGCCAAGAGGTGGATTTTCTCTCTATTGGGCCTAGTAGTCCTGGGATGGGATGTACGATAAATCCTAGAGAGTATGTCTCGATATAGGGCCTAGTGATCCCTGGATTAGACTGTCAATTGTGGTAAAGCCTGAGAGACTAGGAGACACTCAAATTCCTCATGGTGTAGGCGGAGAAATCTGGCGGCATCCATGTTGATTGGTGTTTTTGATGTGTTATATTAGTCCCACATTCATGTTTGGAATATGGCATGGGGGTGATTTGTTAAAGAGAGACTTAGCTTAGGAAATCTATGGGCGGGTGGAATGTGGTAGTCCCATCTCTATTTGGTTCATTGCATTCATTGATGAGAAATTCATTCCCTTCATTTTCATGTGTAAATGTATTGATGTATATGTGGATTTTGATGGCTAATATGTTTATGGTATTTTTGTTCATATTATGTTGATTATATGCATATTTTATGATAGCAACTATGTATGGATCTCAACATGTTTTTACTTGTACATGAATGGATGTTGTGTCTATGACCTAATAGATGATAATGCAACAAATGACATGACGTAACAATGGTTCATAGAGATTCTCAGATAAGTATGAGATACTTACACTTAATTATGTTGTTTACGCTTGTAGGTTACATGTTGATGATATGTTTAAAGAAATTCCCGTCATGGCTAATAGGGGTCTAGTTATGGTCTTGTTCATCTCATTTATTTTGCATCATTGTTTCCCTGTACTTTTACTGATTCTAAGCTATCACTCCATTCTGGGCAGTGCCCTGGGTTGTGGGACTAGAAAAGTGGCCTAAATCCTAGGGTCAATGGCACAGAACTGGTAACTTTGGTCTCTCTTCATTGGAAAGCAAGTCTGTGAGAGTGACTTTGGGTCTTTAGTCACTCCCTTGCTCATAGCATGAGAACGACTATGACCTAAGATGTCCAGAACATTAGTGGGACCTAGGGACAGGTTGGTTGCGTGGCTGATATGTCTCCAAAGGATTCTAAATTTGATGTTGGATGATTGTGTGTGATGTTTCCATTTATTCCAATTCCTTAAGGTCACAGAGGATTTAAAATCCAAGCATAGTGGCCTCTCATCTCATGTTTACCCTGGTTGGCTAATTACTTGGGTAGATGTGGGAGGAGGGTGTTACAGAGTGGTATCAGAGAATGGTTCAACTCTCAGACTGGATGGGTGATGTTTGTTGGTCATGCATTGATGTCAGTTTCATGTGTCTCTTACACTTTCATTCCATGTGCTTATTGCATGGCATAATGTTGATCATGGTTATAGTAAGGTTGTCATGAGGAACTTGATATTGATTTTGTGGAATGCATTTGTCATGAGTATATGACTGGTTACATATTGTTATATGTTGCTTGCATGTTGTTTTATGTCGCTTGATTACATCCTTGTATGTTAGGTTGCATTCTTGTATGCTTGATTACATGTATCAGTCTTGTAGGTTGATTACAAGAATTCATAGTTTAAGCTCAACTACATGTGTTTATGCGTAAGTGTAGTTGATTAGGAATTTCTTATGCATGTTGATGGTTGTATGTGGAAATGTGTACAATGGAGTAATGGTTGTTTTCATGCATGAGGTCATAGTTTGTGAAGTTGATATGGTCATGCTGATGATTGGACTCTAGCTAGAAGAATGTGTATGTGGTGTTGTACTCATGTATTATATGTCTATATGCAATCCTTATGCATGTATGGTCTTGGTTATAGTTATGCATGAATAGGAGGTCAAACATTCCTTTTGAAGTCATGGTATACAATTTAGGTCATCATGGTGCTTGTTGTCACTCACTGCATTAGGAGTTTTCAGTTGTCCCAAGTGCGAAATAGCAGTGAAGTTTGAAGCCATTTTTCAAGCCACAGAATCTTTCAAAGCTAAATCAAACCCTCTCTCGTGGAAAGTTCTTAGAATAAGCTTTCCAATGTGTTGTGACCATCAAAAACCCCCCTTTTATTAGTGTTAGTGATAACATAAATAAATGGGAACCCTTCCAAAAAAAATTAATCTTAGAATTTAATGTTGCCTTTTTGTTTTTAGAATAAAACAAGATGTCAAAGTGGAACTTGCTAAAACATGGAAATTTACCTTTTCATACTCCAAGCACATTAAACATCACAAAACTATGAGTTTCCTTATCAAAAGCGCTACATGATCATAAGATCTAAGAAAAAATTTATAACATAATGTCTCGAATATTAAGGAAAACTTGAAAAACCCGCTTTAAAATGATTATTCTCGCATCACAAAGAGGTTACAGTGGGCATCCCTTAGAAAAAGTCACTCCTTGAAAATGCGATCCGCGAGAATGCGAGATCACAAAGCTTATAACCTTATCGCATCGCAAATTCCAATACCGCGGTGCCACTTTACGTAACATAACCAAGTATCACAAAATGCGATAGCATCACGCAAATTGCATATTGCAGCAGCTCAACGTAACGATGTTTTTAACGAGAACGGGTTTTGCGATATCGTGAAGAAAATCACAAAATCGCTCTTATCATAGATCAAAGGGCTCAGAGTTCTAGGACAGTACTTTCCTGCGTTCGATGCAAAGTTATGAACATTAAAGTTTGGCAAGTATTAAACAGTCCATTTATGGTCACTTATTAAAAATGATTCAGATCAGTGTAAAGGACCATTTTAAGCAAGTTGATATCTTTTGATATGATTTAGAATTAAAGATCTCCCGTCACCTTATTTTCATCTTTCTATTGATTATTCCTGTATTCACTATCATCTTACCATATTTTGGCTTTCTGCTTGCAAATTCTTGGGAAGAACACACAGAGCGTAATAAATGAAGAATAGAGAAGAAAGGCAAGGCTCCTGCGTCTATGATGACATAAATGGCCCCATTATTCACAGACACCACCTGTAGTCAGGACGCGGGGATATCTACGTGGGAAGCTATGTATCAGTTGTTGGAGGACGAAAAGCCAAGAATTATGGAGGTTACACTTACAGCGGATGGACGCGGCTCCTCTGAAGCATCTCTAATTGAACTTGCATGCTCTTTTCTACATCGCATTGTTGTGAGGCCGAAGATACTCCCCTACACTGACATGGTGAAATGGATTACAGATCACACAGACATATGTGACAGAGATTTGAAGACGAAAACCCAGGAAGTCATGGGGTCATTCACTCCAAGCAATTTGAGGCTTATGTACCACTTACCAGAACCCCAGGCTAGCTACAATAAGCAATTTGTAGAAAAAATTGCCAAGGAGAATGAAGACTTGGCGGAATGCACAAAGCACTAGTCAAGGAATGAAGAAGTATTGAAGAAAGATAAAAATGGTATGTACGCCACTGGCTCTCTCTGTTCTCCTCACTGTTTTGCTGCTGCAATGTTATGTAGATTGTTTGGGAAACCAAACATCAACAAGTTTTCATCAGAATGGTTACCTCTATTAGATGTGACCACCAATGCCACAATAATGGATTGGGCCCAAATTTTGTCAGAAAATTTAGCCGCTGCAATTTTAGGATACAAAACTAAAATAAGCTTTGCTTCAAGGGTTTACCCTCCATTCTTTTTGAGCGCCTATGTCATGGACGCTTTTTGTTTTGTTTCCAATTTTCCTATTATGGGATGGAAGTGGACGGTACAGAATCCACTTCCCATTCAAGTTTATCATAAAGTATTGTGGGAATCCAATTTCATCCCACATTTCTTCAAAACTTGTCATGGGGTTATGCTCCCTCTTTATAAAATGCTTTATAACCGAGATGCCCCAAGGTTTTCACCAGAGGCTAAAGTGGATATTCTCACTATGGAAAGGTGGTTTTGGGAAGAGTTGTTCACGTATATCAGAGTGTTTGGTAGCATTGCTTCACCCCATGTGCTACCTCTTTACGGCCCCGACAAATTAATGGCTAGGGAAATAACTTATCGGACCTGTGGAGTGGGGGGAATCAGTAAGGTACTAAAAGACTCCAAGAAGGCCATTTGGCCGCAATTTCCTATAGTATGCGGAGCCTTTGCATTGCATGACTTAGGTCATGCTTTCAAAAAAGTTGATAAAGTCAAGTCAGCTATTTCAGATCTAGATTCAGATAGTGACGATCAAGAATACATTGTGCTGAATCCCATGAAGGAGAGCTCTGCTGTTGAGATCATTCTCAGTTCATTAGAACAAAGCCTTCATAAAAAGGTAATCCAGTCAGTTCAAGTAAGTGAACAACAAGATGAGATCTTTGTTCAAGTAAGTGAAAAAGTTTCTTTGGATGAATTTATGGTAGATGATAGAAATGATAGTGTTGGGTTTCAAGAAACATTTGAAGTTTCTTTTCTCATGATTGATGAATGTAATGATAAATATGATAATCCAGTTGTCATATCATATGAAGATGACCGACAATATATTCAGACTACAGAAGATCAGACCATTCAGGATTCCTTTTCAGATTCTTCTTCATATGTCTCATGTTTTGAAATGTTTTTTCAAGAGGAGATCTACTCATCTACTTGCTCAGAATTTTTTGAGGACCAGGAACATACTCTTACTGAAGTACATTATGAAGAAAGATCAGAAGCAAGAGAAAAAGACACCTTGTTTCTTCAGCAGGAGATAAATCTTCATGTTTTTCATGATCCACTGGAAAATCTGTTGCAGTCAGCAGTGAAGGTGATTATTGCAGTATTCAGTGATGAAGGAGATCATGGTCAATTATGTTTTTGGATGCCCAGTTACCAGTGTCTGTTGTTGACAAGAAGATCTGATAAGGAGAATCAATCAAGAAGGCATCTGCTTGATTGGTTACATTGGCATTTTGATATAGTTTGATGGTATATTATCTTGTAAGAAAAATTGGTGGTCATGTACTGCCATCAAGCTTTGAGTTTTAAGTTCAGGTCTTAGACATTTTGAGTTAGTTTGTTAAAGTTAAGTTTTTCAGTCATTTCTATTTTAAAGTTGAGTTAGTTTGAGTCAAATTTTTAGTCAATAAATCAGTAACAGTCTGGTGTTGATTTGGACTCCATAGCCCAATGGACGAAGGCACTATCTGCTCTCCCAAAGATATGTAGTTCTTGGCACCTCCAAGGAGCTACCATCCCCATTGGAGCCAATGTTAGAGTCATTCTGTTCATCCCTCCGTCAAAGATCAAAATCTCTTTTGTTGCATTTCATTTTTAGGTGTCTCATTCACTTCTGTCATTTTCATTCCATTAGGAGCATTGGTCTTCTGACGGAAGGGTTTTGTCACTCATGCCCCTCATGTCATGTACCTGCTGGTCCGTGTCTGCTCATCAAAGTCAATTTTAAAGTCATGTACAGTCTTGTTTGGTCTCATGGTCAGCAAAGAGTCATTTTAGTCATTAGGTCTAGGGTTTCGCAAGTTTAGTCTTCAAAATGGCTAATAATGCTAGCAGGCACATGAGGGAGTTTTGAAATAAGTTTTCATTGCAAAATTTCATCGTCATATCACTTGATCATGACTTTTCTTCAAAACTCTGTTTTGAAGAAAAATCGTCAAATTTCATATTTTGTAATAAATATCATGTGATTTTCTAAGTTGTTTTAGTTGTAAAGTCCTTCAGGCGCAGCCCTAGTCGCCTTTGCCAAATCCAATGACAGTCATCCCTGCAAACATGGACAGAGTTTCATCATCATTTCAACAAATCAAATGGAAACAAAATCAGAGTTTGTATTAAAAGGTGAAGGTGCCAAAAGTTCTGAAAGCGGGTGTCATGGGCCAAAATTTCAAAAACTATTAGTTTATGAGCTATCCCTTCATTGGATAAGCTCATTTGCAAAAGACAAGCAAAGCCAAGCAATTTTGGCAACTCAGAGGAAAATTTGGGCGAAAATTTGCTGCAAGCACCAGGCGCGGCGCACTGGGTGTGAACACACAGTGCAAAAAAGCACGGGCGCGGCGCATTGGGGAGGCGCGGCACCTACAGCCAGGAAGCCCAAAACTTACTAAATGTGCTCCAAAATCGCCCAAAACGCATTGATATGAGTAGGTTGAACTTCATTCATGGTTTTTCATCCAAGATTAATGGTTGTTGATGGTGTGTATTTCATGGTGCTTGTGTAAAACAATCAAACCCTACCTTTTAAAATACCCCACGGAGATTGCTGCTAGGGTTTTGTGTTGCAACTAAGTATCCCTTCACCTCATCACTCCCTACTTCCATACTCTCCTTACTTCCCTTATACCCCAAGTTAACATATCCCCAAAATTCACAAGCCCACACTTCCAATTCCCAAATCACTTATTCCTACGTTATATTATCCCTAAACCCTACAATTCCCTATCACTCTCCTTCTCTCATTTCACCTGTAAAATCCTCAAGTCCTCAAACAGTCAAGTGATTGTCCTCACATTTTAAATCTCACTTGATAAACTCCATTCTCACTGCCCATTTTTTCCCACAGTTCCTCATTTGACTTTGACACATTGGGCAAAATAAAGCACCAAACTCTTCGTTTTCACCTCAGGCGACATAGATGAAGAAGGCATCGAGGAGGAGTGAAAAGGCATGATTTTGGCCGAAGCTTCTTGACTGAGCATAATACTTGATGAATCACTTTCAACTCAAATTTCAAGGAATTTGGAACAAATTTTGTCATTTTTGAATTTTTGGTCACAAAACAGAGTTTTCTGCCCGACGCGTAGCGCCACGTGGCGCGCGCTTATGATTGGGACTTCTTCTTGAGGAAAACTTTACATTTTTGGGTTTTTTATGATAAATTATGCATGCTCAGGAATGGTCGAGAGATTTCATCAAGTTCTGGGTGGCCTAAAGGGTCAAAAGCACCTTGAAAATGGCCTTTCTGCCACTTTTTCCACACACATGAAGCAGTCTTGGGAGATTGGATATTTGGAGGGGAAAATGGACACCAAATTGAAAAATTCTAATTGGGTTGGAAAGTAGATAGGTAGGGCTTTCCAACGAGCTATAATAGAGGATTTTTGGCTTATTTTTCACTGATTCAGCTCAGAAATTCACCCAGTTTTGACTAGTTTTACTTTTTGATGTAACTATTGATCTACCATGATGTAATTTGATGACAATGATGTAATATTGGCACTTTTTTACTTGTTCTAGAGGATTCATTCACTAAAAAATGAAAATTAAATGAATGAATCAGTTTCCTAGCATATAGAGGCAAGTTGTTTCATTGCCTATTTTTCAGTTCCTTGTTTAGATATGGTTGAAACAGCTCCTAGAATGATGAGCTTGACCCCTAGAGGCATGGGAAGGAGTTAGGCTGGTCTATATCATGTATTTTCTCAGTTATTTTCAGGGTTGGACACTTGGGATTGCTTGGCATATCATTGTACACTCTATCTCTGCAATTTTGGCAAAGGAAAGACCGGGGTTTTGCAGCACTTGTTGGGATCCACGTGGCTCTGTGTTTTGATGGTGTTTTTCTCTATGTGATTGTAAGTTCACTGATGTTTATGTGTATCATTTTCCCTTCTCTTTACTTCTGAAATTAAACAAATGAGTGATTAAGGTAGAATTCACTGGACTGTTGTGCTCTGCTTTGAAGTTTGTTTAATTTTCAATGTTTTCATCTGTTTGAGGAGGACTCTTGAGACCTTCTTGCCTTCTTGGCTCCTCACCATTCTGATCCATCCATTTATTTACTTTAAAGCATCAAAACAATTTCCTTCCTTTCCCCAATAAGAAATCTGCAAAAACTGTGCCTCATCCCCAGACCATGTTAGGGTCCCACCCTAACCCCCTTATCTATGTAATGGGACCACGTCATAGTTAAGAGTCAATAAAGCCCATATTAATAATTGTAAGTGGTTAATCCGCAATTAATAAAGGAACCAAAGTTAGTTGCAAATGGGC
>APFE031161904.1:230660-302770 GCA_000404065.3 Pinus taeda | reverse complement strand
AATAACTTAAAAATATATATACTTAAATACAGTTTAAAGACAAAAAATTGGACTCATGCACTACTACTCCCGATTGCCCATGGTGGTGCGGCCTTGGGCAGAGGAGGCTTCATGCAACCCCTCCGCCCAGGGCCACGCCACCATGGGCAGTCATGTGGCAATGGGTCGATTCTTAGAATCAACCTATCGCCACCTGACCGCTTGTGGTGGCACGACCCTGGGTGGAGGAAGTTGCATGATGCCCCTCTGCCCAGGGTCGTGCCACCATGGGTGGTCGAGTGGTGGCATAGCCTTGGGCAAAGGGGCTACATGTAGCCTCCTCTACCCAGGGTCGCGCCACCACAGGCATCCAGGAGGTGGAGGCGTAAGTCAATTGTTTTATTTTCTTTTTTAAATAACCAAAAAAAATGTTTAAAATTTTGTTTTTAAGTTTATTGAAAAAAAATGTGTATAAATTATGCAAACTTTATTTTTTTATTTTAAATATTATTTATTTATTATTATTATTATTTTTTGAGTCTGAAGTGTTTAAAATAAAAAAACTCTATTAAAAAAAGAAAATGAAATGTTTGTTTTAAAAAAACAAATAACAAAATATTTATTTATTATAAAAATTTAAAATGTTTATTTTCTTTTTAAAATCTCTCTCTCACACACACACATATATAAATTTTAAATTTTTTTGTTTTTAAATAAAAAATATAGGGTTTAATAAAAAATTAAAAGTTTTTTTTTTTTTTTAACCAAAAATAGATATTTGTTTTTAAATTTTAAATGTTTTTTTCTTCTTTCTTTTTTTGTAAATATATATGTCTATGGTCAAGTGGTTCATGGAAGTCCCATGTTTGGCCAACTTATGCAATCGTAAATAAGAGATCCCTTTTTCCTTTTATTTTATGGGTAAATATACTTGTTTATATGTGGCTTATATGGTTGTTATATCCTTGATATTTTTGTTGGTTATATGTTGGTTATGAGTGGCTTTTATGACAGTGAAAATATATGACTCTCATCATGTTTTGGTTAATCACTAAATGTACAATGAATATATGGCTTAATATATGGTAAAGAAGTTATTGTGATAAGCAAACAATGCTTCTTAGTGATTCTTAGATAAGTGTGAGACCCTTATACTCAGATCTGTCATTTAAACCTGTAGAATGCATATTTGTGACATGTTTGACAAAATGCCTATCATGGCTAGTAGGGGTCCAATTAAGTCCTTGCTCAAGTATTTTCATTTGTATCATTGTTTTGATGTTACTTTTCATTTCCAGAGGTTTCATGGAGTTCTTGGAAGTGGACTAAGTCCTGGCCCTAAAAACGTGGCACAAAATCTGGAGTCACTGACACAGAACTACCCGTAAAAATCCCTAGTCATGGGTATGCCTTGTTGTGGAAGCAACTGGAGGTTCCCACTTGCATGCATTCCCATGTGAAGGGAGTGAATGAGGCTTTAAAGTAGAAAAATGTCAGTTTGTCTCAAGGGTTGGTCACTTGGATGGGTTGGATTGCTCATGGGGGTTTTGCTGCATGTGTAGAAGGTCAAATTGGTTGTGTTCTATTGGTTCCACTTCCTTAACTGATACATATGGAGTTGAATAATATCATAGTAACTATTCATCATATTTTTACACTGGTTAGTCGGTTACTTGGGTAGATGTGGGAGGAGGGTGTTACATACAATTTTTTCACCTAAGTTAATTTCTTTGGGTATCTAAGATTCTTCGTGATTTTTTAATAATTTAAAAAAAATTCTTCAAGTTCCTGTGTGTCTAAGACAATTTTGTCAATGGCTAACCTTCATATGTATCAATATGTTTCACTTTATTTAATGCATATTCAGATAATTTGATGTCATGCATTCATATTGGATCTCTAATTTTCTGTAATAATTGCGATACGTATAACTACACCAATAGTTGATAATATATGGATAAAGGGATTTTAATTAACAAATCCTTGAATATTTTATCCTATTATTGAATTATTTCTCCTTGTCATTGTTCAGCTTATTAAGTCTTTGAGAAAGAAGATGTTTGACATATTATTATTTGAAGAAAGATAAGAAGATGGATTTTAGATTTTATTTACTTCTTTGAATTTTATGAAGTTTATATACCAATTCAATGCTTTTTTTCTAAGGGCACTTGCAAACTAGGCCATTTTCTTGTCTTCAACTATAATATTTTATGCATCCCAAAATTTCACACATACAAACCTATGCCATTTTGGGATTTTTTCACCTTCATATAGTAGGACATTATTGAGGCCCATTTTGCTTTTAGAACGTGTCTTCTATTGGGGGGGGGCAGGGGGGTTTAGTTTTCAATTGTTTATTTCTTTATTCAAATAATTGTGAAGTCGATTGAGTATTACTAGTCGACAATAGAATGGTCTACTTAACTAAGGAAGTTGAAGGTATTGCTTCCATTGTTATTAGTTTAGTCAATTCTCTAAAGTTCAATTTCTTTTCCTATAGGAGAGTTTCTTCTATTTGGTGTGATTTATCTATATATTATGTGAACGACACACTAGTTCACTTGAACTATTAGTTGATTTAGAATCTTCCTCTTCAATAATTAAATTTGGAAAGGGGTGCATGTCCATGATATCCTTGGTGTGGAGTGTTATGTATCCACGACCTTATCAACCTCCCCAAATTTGATGTACTAATGGAATTTTGATCAACATTCTATCATATAGGTTCCCTTGTGAATCCATTTTATACCAGACTGAAGACAACTTAGGGACTAAGTTTAATATTTTCTTGAGGAATTATCTAATATGAGGACTAGTGTCATAAGGAATGGGAGATTATTGCAATGTTGGGTCAGATTCATCAATATCCATACTTTCAGTAGTATCCACTAGTTATCAAGAACCATTTTTTGCCACAACCAACTACAAGCTATAGCTTGTAAGAATCATTGAGATAGCTCCTCTCGAACCTAGTTTGTCTCTACCAATCTTAGATGAGTCTAGTGCATCGACTAGTCACTCCTAGAGTGTCTTTCTTCCAAATGTTTTAGGATATCTTATATTACACATATCCTCTCATTTCCTTTGTCTTTTGTCTATTTCAATTTTTTGAATCTCGTCTCAAGGTTTATGATATTGCATTTGTATTATATTATTTCAATTTTATTCTTCCTCTAATATAGATGCTCTTGCAATCAACTTACTCCTCGATTGTGGCATGATATTATTTAGTGTAGTCAATCCAATCAACTCCAACTAAGGAATCTCACGAATCAATGACCTCCCCATCATTGGCCTCAACTTACTTGAGGTTGATGATGGTTATAATAATTACTAAACTCATTTACTTAGGAAGTAATCTCAAGCATTTTTCTTTCTTTTGCAATTATATTATAAAAAAATTTGTTAATTTTTATGACTTTGCTCCCTATTAGTATTTGTAGGTGGAGTATTTAAAGGTCGTCAATATCTAACTATATGGATGACCAATTTATCTAACAATAATGTATGCAAAAGGGAAGGCATGGTACACAAGAAACCTTCATGAAGATTGTTTTGGAACGTTCTTTTGATTTTTTGACTGATAATCTTTCTTCATTTGCTTGTTCTTCATAATGGTCATCGTATATTTTCTTGACACACTCATACAAATTTGTTTGGCATTAGTTAATTAGTTTTAACGTTTTATCACCATCAAGTATATTCATAAGCATGATGATTAATGTATTTAATAACCTTTTCAGGGATGGCATGTAAGAATCTCTCATGGGTTTTTGTGAACAAGTGTTCTCTTGCTTCTTTTAATGTGAATAAATTTGTTCTTGCATAATTCTTACATTAATTGTTGATTTTTCACTCCCACATCCTCAAAATATCCCTTATACGCAACATCTATGCATGTATGCTCACTCCATCTTGGATCCAAGAACTACTGAGAATTTAACCATTGTTGTAATCTATAGAATAATGTGTAAGTAGTGAACAATAATATCCTAACTGAGCATCAAAGAACATCATATAAACCATGATACATACATACACATAGATGAGAGAAAGGAGAAGATAACATAAGTATGAGAGACCAACAATAAGAAAAATATTAATATACCACATCAATATAATATCTTCTTCCCTCTCTATTATATTTTACATCAATGACTTATTTATTTGTATGATTTAGTTACAAAGTAGTTGTGATTGTCTAACTACCTTGGTTGGTTAACCCAGCTACATGATGAACCTGACTTACATTTTTAACTTAAATAGTTGACTAAATTTGATTTACATCAATTATTGGATCAGTTGGGAATAATACTAGGGGGATGAATCAGTATTTACAAATCAATAACTTTTTTATTTCCATAATCAGATTTATATATGCTACTTCAGTGAAGGGAACTTCCGTGTGCACACAACTATTCTTAAGGCAACCAACATATATCCAATGAACTTATGATTCAGTTAATTCATCATATGTTGATCTTTAATTAGTGCATCAGTATTTTATTAAACATTAAACAATAACCATGTGCAGTAATAACATAATAAACCATCACACATAAGCAACACACATGAACACCAAGATTTAAGGTGGAAACCCAATGCGGGAGAAAAATCACCTACTGTTGTTGTCTCTGTCTTCTTTTAATATAAATAATAATTTGTTTACAATCTTGTAATAGTGTAGACTCATACCAGTATGCAGGCACTCACCTGTAGAAGGCTACAACCTTCTCTCGTTTTCCATCTTCTACTGGAAGGGAGATACAACCCCCTAGCTCTTGTACTAGTCAACATGTTTACTAGTACGTAGGCATCAACCTATAGAAGGCTACAACTTTCACTCATTCTCTAGCTGCTACTAGAAGGGAGCTCCAACCCCCTAATCAAATCACCAGCCACTACTAGCAGGAAGCTTCGACTTCCTAACTGAAAGCTTCAACCCTCATTATCCTCCAGGGACCACGTTTCATAATTTTTCATATTGGATACTCCTGGTACACAAAAACACAATATGTAGGCCACGTTTCATCAAATTTTCATAATGGACCCATCAGTAACATTGAAGCTCAAAATCAGTCACCTCTGCAATACAACTGCATCAACCAATCACTGAAACTTAATCATTAATCTCTGATATAACTGGAACCCAATCATCAACCCTTGAATCAACCTTAACTCGGAATCAATCAATCATTGAAACCTTTGACATACTGAATCAAACAATCAGTGAACCTCTGACACAACTAAATCAACCATTCATTTAAACTTAATCAAATTCAACCAATCAACTGGAACAGACAAATCACTATAACCAATACAGAGATTTGAACCCATAACACTGTATCAACAACCAGAACCAACTATAACCTCAAAAGTCATGTGTTAGAATGTATACGCCACTTCAATGAAGCCAACTTTCATGTATACACTACTTCTTTTAGCCCAACTCACATATACCTCTAAAGCTACTGAATCATAAAATCTATGAACCAAAAACTGTACCAATCAGTGACATTCTGAAGATCTACTATCATACTATAGATTTCTAAATAGATAGCAACAAGGACCACCCTTGTTTCTCAACCAATCAATCAACCAGACTCAATCTCCTTATATAATCAATTTTACCTTCAGATCTAATGAAGACATCATTAACAAACAATAGTAAAGAAACAACATTGATCACAGAGATCATTCATCCCATAACAACAAGTGTTTCTTCTGAATCCGCTACTTGGAAATGTCAAACCAACGTGTATACGTGCCTCCACCAAGGCGAACCAAATATATATCTATAATTAATTACTTATAACTTTGCAGCCATTCCAAACTTTAGACATACCCAGATCATGACATATAAAGGAAAAACCATTTGTTAGCATTTAGATCTAGGCTATCCATTATCAAATCACACAAGATAATTCATTATGATCTTGATCCATTATTAGATCACATCCATCATCAAACACACAGGTGCATACTCAGTTCCGATCAAGAAAAGTATCATAAACCCATAACATTCATAATTTCTTTTGATCTAACACTTCATAAGATATTCTTTACTTGTGCACTTAGCCCTTTGATCTTCTCCTTATATAGTTTTAGCCTTTTTCAATACCTTGGACCAAAACAACACTTGGAACTTGTGGTATTCTTGGTCGGGATCAAATGCTCGTTACTCCGCTCAGTATTGTGGGCCAATACCATGGTATTGACCCTTGGTATTCTTTAATCTTGAATTTCCTTGGATTTCCAACCCATACACACTTTTCCTCTTGTGAAAGTGTGCGCATACGTATACGCTATTTTTGTATAGTGAACTCACGTGTATATGCTCTTTTTGTACAGTGAACCCGCATATACAAATTAACATACTTGAAAATGTCCTTTTTCTTCAACTTCTTGATTCTAATCTATAGTCCTTTGTTTCGTCATCCTATTCTCTTATACCATTACTTTGTTCCCTCTAAATAGACCCATTATAATGAGATTTTCCATTGTACATTACTTATGAACTGATTCCTTTGAACTGCCCTGGATTTTGTCACATCTATAAACACAACTACCATGCATTCTCTCACATCTGATATCTCTCATGTAGATTCATCTAGTTATCATATACAAGTGAGTTGTTTAGCTACAACTTGGTTTCCATTAGGTAAAACACATGCATCATAATGCCAACAATATCCCCCTTTGGACTTGATGGTAACCATATTGGTGTTGATTACTTCAAGTTGTAGAACCTATTAGATGTATCAAGCAACACCAAGATACTCTCTCCCTTTGACATCAAGGGAAAGGGGGGACCAAGGTATTCTCTCCTTTTGATATCAAGGGAAAATTTCTAACCAAAATGAAGACTTCCATATCTGAACAGCTAAATATGAGCATTGATCATGCTCCCCTTAGGCACATGTTGAATTCTCTAAGTAAAATCTCCCTTTATACATGTTGACATGCACTAAACCATCCATGCTCCACCTGAGCACATGCAGAGTCTACAAAATTATTTTCCAAAAAAATAACATGACTCTATAGTTCAACTATGAGAGTATGACCTTCCTATCACCAATGACTCATACATACATCAATCTCCCAACCAAGTGGGGATATACCAATTGTTTATACATGATTAAAATATAGAAATTATTACATCATCCTTCCCATGCATAGTGGGGTTACAAATTACATCATATGACCAAAAAGGACTCATTAAAAGACTATGATAGACAAAGACATATTATTACATCATGGTCCTTTATATGACCTTTACATCAAATGATATACATGACATTTATAAAAAAGACCAAATATCTAAACAAGACCATGATAGTCATCAGAAACTATCATACACCATATATGATCTGCACCATAAGCATATGTCAGCAACATCCAGACTAGCAACTTGTATATGTCCATCATCTATTCCCAATATATGACAATGTAAATATCATCAACCTGTGACAATGTATGCCACATATAGATATAAACTCATCCTCTTGATCTCATCAAGATCAACTTGCTCTATTTCCTTAGTATAAAGAGCCTTATCATAACCTTCCATGAATCAACTAAGTATATGTCATATCTCCAAGCAGTAACACAAAATGATTCACATCATACCATATGTATGTGAATACACTAGAATCATGATCATCATCAAGAAATGCATGATCTTTCCACAAGAACCCTCAATATATCAACCGTGTATCATCCCTTGGTAACATCCCACATCTGATAAACATCAACCATGATAATCAACATATGTGAGTATCAAACCTATCATCATAAATTAAGAATTCAACATCATTATGTGACTAAGTAAGCCATTTCTCCAAATAGATATGTCTTCACGAAACCTGCAATATCACCATTCTCTTGGCCAACCAACAATATTTACCAATATTCCACTTAAGTAATCATCATGTATCTATCATAGAGATAGCAATATGTATCTAGCTTCTCATCAATGTGAAATTTAGCAAACCATGTGCTCAAAGTTATTTTTCAGATGTTCTTGATACCATTTAGAGCAATGATCCTCAACCAATATACCATGTGAGAGCCAAGAAATATGGGGATCCTCACTCATAACTACACCATATGAAGTTTATGCATCTTTGAAGGAATGATGACAACAACATAAAAGGACTGACTCTTATCAAATAATGAAGTTGTATACTCAATATTTGTTCTTCTCCTTGTCCTTATGAATATTACCATGTAAGTAAGATACCATATGTACTCTATGAAATATCAAAATATTCATCCATAAATCTAATCTAAATAACAACTATGTGTCTCAATCAATATAAGTATCACCTGAGATTTCATCATAGGAAACTCATGACTGCAGCATAGCATGATGTATCATTTAAACGCTTCAACAACGTAAGCATCCTCACCATTGATAAGAATCGTTATGTACCAATGGCTTCTAAACATAATGAAAAAATGCATTATTAGAAGCATAGTATATTCTCCCCATAAACCTGTGCCACCTGTTCACTGTCAAATCTGATCATTGCATATATCAGTAAGGATCATCAAGGCATCATCATCAACTAGTTATACATCAAGTCATCAACAACTTGTGAGGGTCAAAATCACTTCTACATATCATAAACAGATTGTAATCATGATCAGAACGGAAAGGCTTATTGATAATTGACTGAACCATATCAGATCCCTTTTCCTGATTTCGTCTTACTACTTTTACATCAAACCAACATATACGTGATTGTGTAGCTTCTAACTCACATAAATACGCAACTTGTCTTCATGATACCTGCGTATGAGAATTAGAAAATTGAAATTTCATACTTTCAGTTCCTCCTAAGTCTGTTCTGTCTATATACTGAGCTATGCCACATATTTCTGACTGTACTTCCTTCTTCTTCCATACCTTAGAGTGTGATGATGTTTTCTCCTTTTGGTATGATGGCTGAAATTTTCTCCCACATTATTTTACTATACGCCCAAACTTGTTACAATCATAACATATTATATGTTTCATATTCCCTCTATAGCAGTCAATGGCTTTGTGACCAAAATTATTGCAAGAAAAATAATATCCCTTAAAGTACCTGGGAGTTGGTGATCTTTCTATGTGATGGTTATTAGCTTGAACCATTCTACTTCTGCATCTCACTACAACATGTCCAAAATTATGACATATAAAACATTCAACATTATTCATTAGAGGAAATGACTGATTATCACTTCCATATTTAGGAGTAAATGATTTTCTTTGAAGACTTTCTTTCATTGGTTGTTGATGGGGTTGAACTCTTATCTCCTTGTTGAGCATTTTAGGTTTTTCATTAGAGTTCCTTGCCTCAGTTTGTGAGCTAGATTCACCTTTAACAATTTCATGGAAACCAAGACCAGGTTTGATGGAAGGAGACCTTTGACTACTAAGAATATCATCTAAAATCTTAGTATTATCTTGAAATCATAAAACTTTATCCTTTTCTTCTAATTTATTTTTTAGGATATTTACCTCTACCTGATATTGATCTTCCTTTTCAACATACTGCTTCTTCATGATTTCTTCAGCTTTTCTTCCTTCTTCCACTTGTTATTTTAATTTGAGAATCTCATTTTCTTTTTCTTCATCTTCTTGAGGTTGTTCTTCATTTTTCTTATTTTAATTTTCAAGATCTTCATTTAGAGAGACTATCTCAGCTTGAATACTTTTATAGTAATTGGATCTTTCTATAAGTTTCTTGATTTTTGTATCCTTTTCATTTACTTCTTTTCTCAATGATGCCAATTCATCGTGTAGCCTTTGACATTGATATTCCTTTTCCTTGTACTACTTTCTTTTGTTTCCTTCCTCCAACTCAGCTTTTAACCTAGTAACTTCTTCTTTGTAGGCACATTCCCTTTTATCAATTCTATATTTTTGATCTCTAATTGTGTCTGTGATATTTTTAAATTTTGCCTCTATTTGATTTCTTTCTCTTTCACCCATAAGAGAAAATTCAGTTGTTTCGTTGTCAGATTTGTTATCTAATGAACAGAGAAATGTATCAACAGAGGACAATAAATTCATTCCTGATAATTCCTTTGCTTGTTCATCTTCATTTTGAGGTGATTATGAATCTGAAGAGTTGCTTCCATATAATGGCCAATCGTATCTCCCACTGTCATAGTTCCTTTGATATGTCTTCTTCTTTTGAGGTACTTTCTTCTTTTTCTTCTTTGCCATTGTTACTACAGATCTCCTTCAAGCAATCAAGCTTCTGCCAAAGGACCTTCTCTCATACCAATTGTTGGGAATAATACTGAGAGGGGGGGTGAATCAGTATTTATAAATCAATAACTTTTTCATTTCCATAATCATATTTATATATGCTACTTCAGTGAATGGAAATTGCGTGTGCACGCAACTGTTCTTAAGGAAACCAGTGTATATCTAGTGAACTTATGATTCGGCTAATTCATCATATGTTGATCTTTAATCAGTGCATAAGTAATTTATTAAACATTAAATAGTAACCATGTGCAGTAATAATAGAATAAACCATCACACATAAGCAACACACATGAACACCAAGATTTAAGGTGGAAACCCAATGTGGGAGAAAAACCACCTATTGTTGTTGTCTCCGTCTTCTTTTAATATAAAGAATAATCTACTTATAATCTTGTACTGGTGTAGACTCATACCAGTATGTAGGCACCCACCTACAGAAGGATACAACCTTCTCTCATTTTCCAGCTTCTACTGGAAGGGAGCTATAACCCCCTAGCTCTTATATTAGCCAATATGTTTACTAGTACGTAGGCACTGACCTACAGAAGGCTACAACCTTCACCTATTCTCCAGCTACTACTAGAAGGGAGCTCCAACCCCCTGATCAAATCAGTAGCCACTACTAGCAGGAAACTTCGACTTCCTCACTCGAGGCTTCAACCCTCAGTATCCTCCACGGACCACGTTTCATAAATTTTCATACTGGATCGATCAATAACATCGAAGCTCAAAATAAATCACCACTATAATACATCTGCATCAACCAATCACTGAAACTTAATCATCAATCTCTGATATAACTGAAACCCAATCATAAATCTCTGAATCAACCTTAACTGAATTAATCAATCACTGAAACCTCTGACATACTGAATCAAACAATCACTAAACCTCTAACACAATTGAATCAATCATTCATTCAAATTTAATAAAATTCAACCAATCAACTGGAATAGATATATCATTGTAACCAGTACACATATTTGAACCTACAACAGTACATCAACAACCAGAACCCACTGTAACCTCAAAAGTCATGTGTCAGAATTTATACACTACTTCAATGAAGCCAACCTACATGTATACGCTACTTCCTTTAGCCCAACCTACGTATACCTCTAAATATACTGAATCATAAAACCTCTAAACCACAAATTGTACCAATCAGTGACATTTTGAAGATCTACTATCATATTATAGAGTTCTAAATAGATAGCAACAAGGATCACCCTTATTTTTCAATCAATCAATCAATCAGACTCAATCTCCTTATACAGTAAGTTTACTTCCATATCTAATGAAGACATCATGGAAAAAAAACGGTGGAACAACAACCTTGATCAGATAGATCATTCATCCCTAAAAAACAAGCGTTTCTTCTGAATACGCTACTTGGAAATGCCAAACCAGCATGTATACGCACCTTCACCAAGGAAAACCAGCGTATATATATGTAATTAATTACTTCTAACTTAGCGACCATTCCAGACTTCAGATATACCTAGATCATGACATATAAAGGATAAAACATTCATTATCATTCAAATCTAGGCTATCCATTATCAAATCACATAAGATAAGTCATTATGATCCTAATCCATTATTAGATCTCATCCATCATCAAACACTTAGGTGCATACTTAGTTCATATCAAGCAAAGCATCAGAAACCCATAACATGCATAATTGATTTTGATCTAACACTTCATAAGATATTCATTACTTGTGCACTTAGCACTTTAATCTTCTCCTCCTTATATAGTTTTATCCTTTTTCAATGCCTCGAACCAAAACGACACTTAGAACCCATGGTGTTCTTGGATGGGATCAAATAGTCGTTACACTGCTCAATATTGTGGGCTAATACCATGTTATTGACCCTTTGTAAACTTTAATCTTGAATTTCCTTGATTTTCCAACCCATACGTGCTTTTCCTCTTGTGAAAGTGGATGCATACATATACACTATTTTCGTATAGTGGACCCGCATGTATACACTCTTTTTGTACATTGAACCCATGTATACAACTTAACATACCTGAAAATGTCCTTTTTATTTAACTTCTTGATTCTGATTTGTAGTCCTTTGTTCCATCATCCTATTCTTTTGTACCATTACTTTGTTCCCTCTGAATAGACATGTTATAATGTGATTTTCCATTGTACATTACTTCTAAACTAATTCCTTTGAACTGCCCTACTTTTTGTCACATATGTAAACGCAGTTGCCATGCATTCTATCACATTTGATATCTCTCATGTAGATTCATCTTTTTATATAGATTCATCTAGTTACCATATACAAGTGAGTTGTTCTGCTACAAGTTGTTTGCCATCAATTACAACACATGCATCAAAATGCCAACAGGATCTTGTCAATGGAGACGACTAACCCTTCCAACACCACTAGACTAACATACATCATGCTCTTTAGCTATCTTGATGAGAATTCACTCAATCATCTCATGTTTCTAATAAGGAAATCTTATGAAAACTTAAACTAGGCTAGTATGGAAGTACATTGATCTCTTTATAGCTACATTTTCATGAAATAGTGAATCTTATATAGTTGAACCTTTTTAAGTTACCTTTATGAACGTTTTAAGGCTATCTTTATGAGAAGCATTACATTAATAATTTACACATTCTTTTATGTCATAATTTCCATGTATTTGTAAATTATCCATCTCTAAAGAAATTCAAGTAGACTCCTTTTATATGCATAAAATGTTGAAGCACCTAACCCTGGGCTTTAATATTTAGCTCTATATGTTATCAATGCATTGAATAAGATACAATTACTTAAATATTTAAGGAAGTGTAGTGCATTAAAAAAAAAATCCAAACATCGCTACGATAAATATGTTAAAAAGGATATGGATAAAGGAGGAAACTTGGATGGGAAGATTGAGACTACTATCACATAAAACCAAACAAATACCATTAAAAATATATATAACAAAATTATTGGGTGAAAAAATAGTGAATATCAAGCCAATTTCATCCATTATTCTAGTTTAAAAGAGGTTCAATAAAATAAAAAACTACTACTTCAAATCTCTTACATTTAAATTAATAGACTACTACACTCAAAATGCACCACTTATAGGACACACAATTCCCATAAGAAATTATTAAAATATACAGAATAACTTTGATAAACATGGTATACTTTAATTTCTAGCTTGCTTAACCTTTTTTAATCTATTCTCTAATAATAGCTTTTTAGCCCATTCTTTGTTAATAAGTAATGACTCAGTGAAAATATCTAGCAATATAGCTAATTAAATATCTATCAACATAAAAAATATTGTAATCCATATGTTTTTTAAATGAGAGGTGCTCTAAAAACAATAAATTGATTTTTGATTTGACATATTGTAATTTTATTTTTATTAATAAAATTACAAATAATTTGTATGTGAATTTATAGGAACAATAGAATGGGGAGCTTTTACTAGTATTTCAACTGCACATATGTGTATACTTGGGACCCAAAAAATCTAACACATGAGGCGTACACTAGTTAGTTTTAGTGGGGTTTAGTCCGCACCAAGTCTCAAGTTCAAATTTGATGGGGAGGATTTGAGATGGAAGCCACCTTCAAGGGAATTAAACTATCCCAAGGGGCATCCAAGATCATCGGAACTTGCACAATCATGGTGATAAAGTCTCACCATTAGTTGATCCTTCTTGCATCCAATAGATGGACTGGCTCCATCCTAGGATCAACCTAGTTACGAAAAAATTACAAACGATTTTTTTGAGAAAAAAAAATATAATATACATATCACACTAAAATAAATTTAAATAATAATTATTCATATTCATAACCATGATAATTTAGAATGTGTGTGTGTGTGTGTGTGGGTGTGTGTGCGTGTGTTTGTTAACTATAATTTAAGATTCATTTTACTATTAAATTAAAATAATGATTCATATCTGTAACCCTTATATTTCAAATTTTTATATTTAAATTTAATTAACAAATACATTTAAACTTAACACTTATAATAGGCTTTTTTCCTAATCTATTTTAAATCGAGGGTGACTATAAGATCGACAATCTAAGAGAAAGTGTTTTTCATCTTCAACCCTCCTAGGATTTCACATGTGACAAACTCTTTCATCTCATAATGTTTTGATAATTGACCAATGCCCAATTTCACTCTGAAGCTCATGGGTTCCTAATCTTGAAAATGTTTATTTTATTTTTATCACTTGTCAACATACAGAGATAATTTTGATTTTCAAGATTGTGGTTGATAAACTCCTTATAATATTGTAGTATCCTTCCCTCCAACTCTTTGTTTCTATATATAGAAATAAGAATATTTCTATATATAGATATGTGAAATATGTATAAATATAAATAATATTGATGAATTTAAACTTATGTGATCCATGTCATGTTTTTGAGAAGAATTTTTCAGCGTAAATCACATTCGAATTCCTTTGTTGATGTGTTTTGAACCAATCAGTGTGGTTCATCATTAGAACAAGTAGAAGAATCAGATCTAGGCAGCGTGTTAAATAGTCAGAGCAGAACATCCAATGGCTATATTTCACCAGGTAACGACTATATTGAATTGGTAGGCTAGACCTGCGAACAACTATATTTGAATAGGAAACAACTAGTCAGACTGGACTAAGGGACAGGGATAGGAGAGCATAACCATATTTAAAAATTAATTAATAGCAATTAAAAATAAATATTTAGTTAGTTAGTTAAGAACCAACATGTATCCATCTTAATTTTGGATCTGCTGAGCATCGAGAGGAATCAAATCTTTGTATGTTCAAACTTTCTCTCAAGTTTTGCACTAGGAAAGAAGTTTGCATCTTGAGAGATTTGATCCCTCTTGGTGCTTGGCAGATTTGAAGTTAAGGTGGATCCTTTAGTACAATTAAATTAGTAGTAATAATTATCATTTTTTTATTGTTATTTATGAATGTAAGTTAATTTATTATTTTATTAAAGAAAAATTATGCATTTAAAATAAAGTGTTAGTAGTTAGTTAGGGGCAAACTTATAATATTGTCAAATGTTCTTAAATTTTGTATTGTTAATTAGTTTCCTTATGTTAAAAAAAAATGAACTTTGAACTTATTAGAAGCAATTTTATGTTTTATTGAAAAACCAAAACACATTATTAACCAAGCTATTATTTGCAAGAAAGTCTATATTGTTATGGTCATTGTTGAGGTTACCTCCAATAAGTCATATGTATTTTAATAGCATTTATCTTTATTTTCATATATATAACTAAATACTAACCTTGATTGTAATTTAACCTTCTTATTGAAAGGATATATAACTTACCCTCTAAATTTATTTTAAACATCAACTATTTTTAAAAATGAAAAATTTAAAATAAACAAAAATTAACAAAGGAAATGTTTATTTACCTATTTATAATATTTACCAAAAAAAATATTCTCTACATATAACGTATCCCTCAAAAAATCGACATATTGTGTTGATATAAATATATTGATTTTTTACCCTTGTAGTCTTAGATATCACCTCGCATTTACCATTGAATATTAACTAATTTATGATCAAAGGAATAGAAATATATGAGGGTGAGGGTTACACTGAGGATGGGGAAATTTAATATAACATTTCTTTAATTTAAGTCGACAGAAATATTAGAGAACTAAAATTAAATTATATATGAGGGTGATTGTGAGGGTGTGGGAGAAATATAGAGAAAGTGTAATTTATTCGTTAGAGAATTTTTGGATAAATATTATGGTGATGTTTTTAAAGTTCAATAATCCAAGTGGACACTTCAACCATCATCAGGAACAATGAATCCTTTGATAATGTGAATGTGTGCTATGGGGGAAGTTGATAAAAAGAATAGGGAAATAAATTAGCCATTGATAAGAATAAGGGGCCAATGTGTTGAAGTTAATATGATTATTGTTAGTTATAAAAGGTTGACTAGCATAGCCATATAAATTAAATGGATGGTAAATGTGGATAGACATCAACCCATAATAAGCATCAAAACTCTTACTTCACAATATCTCTCGTGTTATTATAACTTTATTTTAATTTATTATTATTATAATATTAGTTAAGCATATCTACGTATGAAAAAGTATGGAACAAGAATCTTATCCATGGAGATTTACACCCACTTTACCATAGAAATTCTTAATCTGTAAATATGCTCCATTACAATACCATGGTTTATCAATACCACATGTCAAAAAAAACCATAAATCATTTCATATGACACTTGTTAATATGGCATTTTTTTTAATTAATCAATTTAATTAAAAGAGAAAGCATGACATAACTACTTTGGAGATAAATCTCCATATTTGATTTATGTATACTACTAAGAATATTATAGAATATTTAATGGAGATTAAATCCTACCATCTACCTAATAATTATTGATAATTAAATTAAAATTTTAAAAGCCCTATTCCAAAATAAACATACCTTTCAATATAACTGGTCAACCTTTTAATAAAATAATTGATTTTAGTTCTAAAAGGTTGACTAGTTATTCTATGAAAATTAATAACTAATAATAATTTTGGCCTAATAAACATGTTTCCTAAGGTATTGTGTTGCATATTTTTAATTTTCAAAAATTTATGAAATAAAAGCATTGTAACACAAATTTATAGGGTGCAATATATCACCAAAATTATCATTTGTTTTGATATTTATGGGAAACCTAAGAAAATTTCAAAACATGGTGGTAGGTCTCTATAATACTAGTGTATTCCCCTTATTGTTATTGTTGTGCTTGTTGTACCTTAAGAAACCAATTTCCTAGCTGTAGAGAAATTCTGCTTAAGACATTAATAAATATTATTTACTGTCACTTATTGTTTGTTCTGTTCTCAAATGAAGGACCTAGAAAACTTGGTCTTTAACCCTTAATACATGTATGACCGGAAAATTTTATATGCCATTTGTTGCTAGATATAAATGATGAGTGAAGAAAACTTGAAGGAGAAGTTAAAGATAATATGCTGGTTTTTCACAAAAACTACTATCTGTAACTTAGAAGAATTATGAAAATCAGAACTTAATCATAGACAATATGATGCTTAACACAGAAACTACTACCTGTGACTCTTGGAGAAGTTAAAGATAATATGTTGGTCTTTCACATAAACTATTATCTATAACTTAGAAAGTAAGATGGAAACTTCAAGTATAGGAGCGCTCTTTTAAGGAATTTTAACTTTATCTACATAAGAAAATAAAGACCTGCAGCTTCATTACTATACTTGAAAGAAGAAAACATAAGATGATACATGATAGAGAAGGTTACAAAATTATGCCCAAAAACTCATGGAAACTTCTAATTCTTTCATTAATCAACGATGATATTAGGAATACAATCGCCTAGTCTCCGGGTTCTCCAAAATTCGAACCCTTCCTTTGTAAATTTTCCTCTTTTTATACATTGTGGAACAGTTGTTGATCTCTAAAGCTGCCCAAATTATTTAACTGCTTCTCTAACTATATGAAGTAAAAACTATTATATAATTTTACAGAGAGTAAAAGACACCTCAAAAAAATCAAATAGCAGGAACATAACTGAATTCAAAAGAGGATGATAACTGTCAGCTTGCTCTGTTAATCCACTGTCGAGTTCCTCTGTAAATTCCCTAATTATGCTTAATTTGTTTTAGCCGTAATGAAATTTATTTAGCTTGTGTAATCTTGGGCTTATATGAGCATTTTGATTGGCCAAAACACAAAGAAAACATACCCAACTATACTCCCCTTCAAATTCGGCTCTAACCGTGATTTTCCACTTTACACAGCGAAATTAACATGAACTTTTGATTAATACGGGACTTCAAAGAGTTAATATTGCTACCAAATCCTTCCACTCAGCACTCTGTTGACTTCCATCGCAAATAGAAATCGGCCTGATATATCACTGCAAACTTAACTTTACACGCCCTTAAGCCGTATAACTATGGTAGTGTTGGACTTATGCATAAATCCTTCATATTTGCGCTTTTACATTATATATCTTTTATAATGAAAATATGCCATAAAAAATGTTTTTTCCACTTTTAATACGGGCTCCGCACAACTATCAAGGCATACCTTTTCCGCTAATATATACCCACTGTAGATCTGCACTTAGTGGATCATGGTCTACAAAGATTTCGGGTGGGACATAAGCCCAAAGAATACCTGCCCGAAACGGGCAGTTTTCTCTCTCTACCTGGCTACTACATGTTGAATGATAAGTGGGATCAGGTGAGCTCCAATAAAAACCATTTATCATTTTTGCTCCACCCGAAAACCTACTTGTAGCTTGAAATCTACCTTTTCATATGCCTCGCGGACCCACCGGGACATATAAATCATAATATATATAAATTTTGGGTCCAACCTTTCTATTATAATCCTTTATAATAGAAATACATATAAAACTGCATAAACAAAATATATATGAAGGGCTTTTGACATAGTGGACCCACCACGACTTTACAATAAAACATATATATTTTGGGTCCGCCATTGCAAGTCCCAATCAGCAACGTACATAGCTCAACGATGTGGAGGACCCGACGAGACTTAAAACTACAATGTATATACCTTTCGGGTCCGGCTATCGTGAATCACAATCACCAATCAATGAATGAATCAAGATATGTATTTAGCATTTTACAGACTCGCCGGACTTTTAAACATAATATATATATTTCAGGTCTGGCCTGCGATCGTAAATCGCAATCGGTGTTATCAATGGAACCAATCATACATATCATTACGGACCCACCGAACTTTATAAAATGCAACTTATAGTATTGTTGATCTGGCTTTAACCCTTTAATACTTGTTTCTTTTGTGAACCTGATATATCACTTTGTTTCTTTTGTGTTTTGATTCCGATATACAATTTATTACATCTCCCTCTTGCCTTATCTTTTTTCAAAATATTTTCCAAGTGATTTTTTGAATGAAACAAAAATATAATTGTTACAACAGTGCCCATGTAGGCCCATATTGTTATTGTTTTTCCCCATAGAAGCCCACTATTGTTATTGTTGTGCTCTTACATTATTATTGTTATGTAGGCTCTGATTATATTATGACCGCTTAGACTCCTAGATATACAAAGGAGGTCTTTTCCTTTGTATAATCCAAGAATTGTTTATTTATGTAATGTAAAGGAGGTTTCCCCCTTGAAGAGAATAAGTTTTTAAGTCATTGATCTATCTTTTTGTGAGATGGTTGCATAACATTTGGCATTAGAGCTTTGGATTCTCGAGTTTTTCTTCTTCAAATAGGTCATCTTGAAATTTTCGCTATAATTTTTTTTCTACGAGGCTTCAGAAGCTTTAATTTTGACCATGTGGAGCTGAAATATTGATGAAATTCGTGTACAAATTTTAGATATTGGTCCACTATATTTTTAAGATATGATCCAAGGAAGTTAGGGTTTTTCAGGCTCTAGAATTCAGTCTCAAACAAGTGGCCTAGGGAAAATCATCATAACTTTCATTTCAGACATTAGATTTAATTTATGTAAAAAGTGGTTGAAATTTAATAGGTAGTTGTTTGTATATCAATTTCAGGAATGAAGGTTGAAAAATAAACATGGGGCATCCTGTACAACTTCACTATACTGAACCAATCCATACTCAGGTCATCGTGGGAGATTTTCATAAATCTTTCTTGAAGAATCCAATATCTGTCAGACCTCTAGGGTTGGAAAGAAGACTTAAAGTGATAACACAACAAGAAATTTCAGAACTTAGAGATCTGAAATTATAGAGTTACAACCATTCAAAGATCAAGCTCCTAAAAGAAAGAAAAATGTGTGTCTTGTTTTTAAAAATTGCATAACTTTTGTTTTAAAAATTAGTTTGAAGTGATTCCAAGGGCATATTGAAGCACAGATATCAGTATTGGGTTCTAAAATGCCTCCCAAGAAAAATAATTCTACATCCATTAATCCCTCAGAAATAGCTACTATGATGCATGAAGAGGAAGACTTACAGCATAATATATCGAAATTATGAGACCAAGTGCAACAAAGTTTGCTCTCACAAAGAGCAACCACAAATGAACTAAAAGGGGACATAGATAGTTTAAAAGAAGAAATAAAAGGTGACATGGATGGTTTAAAAGGTGACATAGATGATTTATAAGGTGACATGAATAGTTGAAAAGAAGACATGGAAGCTTTGAAGGAAGCTTTGACAAAGTCATTGCAAGAAAGGCTTCCCAACTATGACAAGGAAATCCATGATAATCATGAAAAAGGAATATGAATTATGATTTTAGAGACTCTAATGTGGGGTTTAAGAACCAACACATTCCAAAGATAGATATGAGGAAGTTTGATGGCAAGGAACCGGTAACATGGATACTACAAATGGAGCAATATCTTGATCTCCAACATGTGAAAACCTCACAAAAGGTACGTATAGCATCTATAAATTTAGAACCCAATCAGTTTTTATGGTATATATAATAAAAAAATATTGTAAACCACTTGTCACATGTTCAATATTTATAGAGGAAATGATAACACCATGAAGATACAAAGAGAAACACCTTCTTTATCCAATTGATAAATCTGAAACAAAAGGGTTCAATGGCGGAGCACACTGAAGAATTTCAAAAATTGAATATCAGGTTAATCAATATTCTAGAGGAGCATACGATTTATTTCTTCATAAGTTCTTTAAAAGATAACATCCAACATTAGGTTCGCCTTTGGTAATCTCATTTATTGGAGAAGAAATTCAAGGTGGCAAGAAAAGTTGAAAGCAAAATTATGGAATCAAGGAAGTCTATGACTCGCAACTATAAAGATGGAAGTGTTTCTTCTCCTAGTCTTCCACAACCTACAAGGTTGACACCACAACTGGGGGAAAAAATAGAAAAAGGGATTTGTTATAGTTGTGATAGAAAATACAATAAAGGTCATAAGTGTGTTGAGAAGAAATTATTCTACATAGATTATGAAGAGAATAAAAGGAACAAGAAACATTAAAATAAGATGATATACACTAGGAACCAACCCCGGAGAAAGAATAAATGAATCCAACCATATCTTGTAATGCATTGGCAAGAGTTACCACTCCTTAAACTCTCAAGATATAAGGATATATCAAGAAGAAAAAGGTACTAGTGTTGATCGATTCGGGGACTACCCATAATTTTGTTCATTACAAGATTGCCAAGGAATTGAATTTCTTCCTATATCCATCACCTGAGTTTCAAGTGATCATTACAAATGGAGGAACTATAAATTTCTATGGAAAGTGCCATAATATCAATATAACCATGGGAAAATATGTATTGAATAGTCCAATTTTTTCCATTTCAATGGGTGGTGTTGATGTTGTACTAGTAGTCTAATGGTTACAATCTTTGGGAATGATATTTTCAATTTTCAAGAACTTTTTTTGAAATTTTATTGGGAAGGAAAGGAAGTTGAATTAAGGGGTATCATAGGGAAACCGGGAAAGACAATAAGCTATAATGGCATGACAAGGCTTTTGAATAAAGAGCAACGAGGCGTAAATGCACAATTATGCTCCCTAGAGGTTCAAACATCGAAATCATATATTTCTCCATGTTATGAGTTTCATTCATTGTTCTAAATCCCCTAATATTAAATTATTGACCAAGGATCATAGTTTTTGAGTCACACTGCATATTGATTCATATTCAGAATTAAGTACAGTGTATTTGGTTTTCTTCTTATAAGCATAAAAATGTTGAAGTGAAGAATCCTATTTATCCTAATTCTGTTTGATTCAAGATTTTAAAATAATGGCCTATCTACTCTGGAAGTCCACTAAAAAACAATTCAATGCAAATATCATTGTGCACACCATCTCATTTCGTAAATAACATAGTTACTATTTGCAAAGAAGCACATTGCATGTTAACCTAAAGAACTCACTCACTAAAACTCATTCCTTAATGATCATTATATTTAAGCATATGAGAAATCACTCTTTAAGTAAAGAGATTCTAATATTTAAATGTGAAATGTTGGCTACATGTTAACTTTATAACTCAAAACTTTAAAGCTAAACAAATCAAAGCATTCTTTAAAACATTAACCTATCTTGGCAATGAAATCACACCGACATTGATTACGAAATACTCATAAACTACTTACAAAATTAAAACCATGTCAAATAAAAGCAAAACTCAGTCAACACACCCCCATGCTAACAAAATATAGAAACCTATTATACTTAAAGTATGAATGCTAGACCTAAATCCGAAGACGCACAGAACTACTACTTTAAACTTGATAAACAAAATGCATACCTCTATCTATTCCACAGTAATAATACTCAACGTAGAATCTTAAATTCTATTATGGACTTAACACTTATCACTATAAAACTCAGGGAACCTACATTATTGCACATTGAATTCCAATCCTAATTCAATATCTCTCATTATATTGTGTATGAAATCAAACAAATTTGAAACTAGATATATCTGAGCATTCTTATACAAACATGACACCACAAGATTCAGAAGCATACCGAGTATAAAACTCAATTCTTTCGAGGTTTCAGTTATAAACAATATTTGTATATATTTGAATTAACAATACTTCATAAACACTTCTTTATAATGTGATTTCACAAAGGAAACAATGACATGCCAAAAATAATTACCCAACAAAACCTTGATTGATTTATATCAAACGAGAAATAAAATTCACCTTTGTCAATTTAGATCTATGAAACCATAATACGAATTCAAGTACAGAATGGATCTAGAAATTTAGAAACCTAAGTGATAATTCTCCAAATAACATTGACCTAGTTAAACAAGCATAGTCATAAGATCTAGACTAGTTGTAGGACTTGTTTCTAGGTGTGGTGGGCCCTTTCCATTCCTGGAGAAAGTGAAATTAATTCAATGAGAATAAATTTAAAGCATAACCATAATACTCACAGTAAAACTTAATGTTGCAATTGAATTATATTAAAGTTCAAGCGTCGATACAAATTTCATATTGAAATCTCCTTAACAGAGTATTCTTCAGAAAATAGATCAACAGTTCTTCATGTTACTTCCCTTCTCACTAACCGAGATACAAAGCATATCGGCCTTAAAAATATTAACTGATATGATCTAAAATTACATAATTAACTATACAAAGTAAACATTTTCAACATTAAAACCATTATAAGTTGGATAATAACTTTTTGTGAATGATCTTCGAGATGGATCAGATTAGTTGGGCTTCATCCTAGTTTTGGGAAAAATTCTCTCCTTTTTTAGCATGAAAATTTTCATCCTCAATCACCCAAGATATCACTCGAACATTTGTTGCTACTAGATTAAGTGAAAAATCATGGATAGTTGTTATGTCTAAATTACCTGAGATATCACTTAAACTCTTGATGCCAAGTTAAGTACATAATCGTAAAATATAGTGGGGTACAGAATGGTAGGAAACCATTTGGATGATGAGCTATCCATTTCCATATATGAGTCATCCAAGTGCTAAGACTTTGACTACTTGTCAAAATAATCCAGGTATACGAGTCCAAGTAATGAATAGATATGAATAACCCAATAAGCATGATCTTATTAATCTACCTAAACTTAATCAAAAACATTGAAAATAGAGCTAAGTAAGTGTTTTACCTCTAGTCACAAAATATCAAGTTTTTATGTTAATGGAATAGTACAAAAAGGTAAAAGGGGAATAGATATAGGTGAAAAATAGTAAAGAAAGGGGTACATGTAGGTATAAAAGTGGGGACCAACATCCCCCCATGCCAAAAGAGATGCATGCCCTCATGCATTTGTCACTGAGTCACCAAAAATAGGGTAGATCATTGTTTCAAACTCTCGTTGCCTTGACCAACACTTCCAACCCATGATGGTCCTTTACCACAGATTTCTCGAAGTATAGAGATATCTTCTAAGCATTGGCCCTCTTAACAAGCCTCATCTGAGCCTTCTTCCAATGAACCAGACACCCATTATTTAGCACTAATGCATCATTCTGAGACACCAAGGAAAGGTTGGTGTCTCTATACTCATTGAAATCTCAGACATAGAGAAACAAAAACTTATACTTACAAACCCTTTCTCTTAGTTGGGCATTATTCTTTTGAAGTTTAGCCACAAGACAATGCAGGTTTTCTTCGTTATGGGCAGAGGAGATTTTTCCCAGCATCGTGGGTGGTTAGGAGTTACTTCTGTTCTAAGTAGAGCCAGTCTTGTTTCTATTAGATCTAGACCTTTGTTACTCATTGCTTGTACTTCTGCTGGAAAGTTTTTCAAGCAGGGAACAACTCATCATATCTTGGTCAATCTCCTGCAGGATATTTTCTTCACATAGGGGAACTTCATTTCCTTTATTGACCACAATGATTGCCTCAATACCCAAATATGGAGAATATAAAACGTTAACTAGTTCCTAATACGAGTGTCTGAAATCGAAAACCCCTGCTTGCACATGCCCTTAGTATAACATTGATATTGAGGGAGAGTCGGGGTTTCTAGTGATTGTTGAAGTGGATTAGAAGACAATACATCTATTGATCCTACATCATCCTAGAAACTTTTGTGTTTCCTCTTAAGGTTAGTCCTAGCCTTTTCATCGCACTATTTAGTAGTACCCACCATGGGTTCAACAACATCTGGGGAAGGTTCTACTAGTTTGTCGTCCTGCGCTTTCTTGGCAATATTTTCCCTATGTCCAGGTTTTTCCTTCTTATTTCTCCTACATTTCTTCTTTTTCTATGATATTGGCGTTTCTTGCTCATTGAGGATATCAAGACTTAATGTTACCTCCTGGGGTTTTTCGGCCAAGCTTCCTTCCATAGGAGTGGTGGCCTTTGTTTATGGACTAAGGTCTAGTCTAGAACTTGAAGGATTTTTGGCCTTGAGAGTTGGAGGTTTCCACACAAGGCTGATGAGTCTCTTTTGACCTTTTGTTTGGGTTTCCTCTCCTGGGAAATTCTTGATTAGGAAATGCTCCCAAGTCTTCCTCCTTTTTCTCAATTCTTCTGTTACAATCATCTTAATTAGACTATAATGATATGTACCTATCTGAGGGTTTTTACCTTGAGACTAGACCCCTCTTTCCATTTTATTTATATTTTGATGCAAAAAGTAGGGAAAATTAATTTCTCAGCTCTATGAGAAGTGAAACAATAATCTAACGTGGAAGAGGAAAACAACAACATACCTTCCCTCGCATGTAATCAATCTCTGTAATGTCATGAGCAACAAGTACCATTTTTCATCCAAACAACTTCGTAACACTCCTGTCGACCAGCTCAGCATCTGATATGCAGGCATGAGAAATTTTTCACACTCTGTTACATCTTAGTGGCCTCATTTGAATTTGGTCACCTGTAGAAGACAACCCCATAAACTTTTTGATAGATTCCTCCGTAATTCTAAATTTGAGGTTCCTTATCTCCACAGTGTCATCATTAATTCTATGTGAGAAGGCTAAGTCCACCTTGTCATTATATCCCTAAAATTTCCTGAGAAACCCCATGCAGCCTCTTTCTTCCAGAAATTCCTTATACTTTTCATACTTTGGACTTCTAGAAAACTGCACAAAGATCGACTCATGCCTATTAGCCCCCATGCCTAAGTGAAGACAGGTCTTGATAAAAAAATTTGTTGCGAGATTGACACTTAGTTGATTTTCTTAGCACCTTGAACAAAGAATTACCATACAGATCCTCACCCTTGAGTAATTTGTAAAAGTAACATGTTTCAAATATTAGATTGAAAACCTCCATGTGCGGGGACATGATGAATCAGCACCCAATCAAAAGGCTGTACAGGTGAGGGAGTTGTCGGATGTCGGTGATGAAGGGAATGAGAATTGGTTGTCATGATGGCCAATAGTTTGTCATAATTCAGAATGATAGGAAAATAATCACGGAAAGGTTAAATTGAGGATTCACATGTGTCATTATGATTAAAGGGAAAGTGGGGGAAAATGGGGACTAATTGACATAGGAAAAGACAATAATAGATAATGGAGATAAATTGTTACATAGACTATAATTGTATGCTTCCAATTTAGCTTAAGTAAATAAATAGTCACATACCTTGGTTCTAACTCATAATGTTGTTGGATTCCAAGGACAAGGATGGTAAGTTGATTTTGATTTTTAATCAAAGCAAAGCAACACTTAAGAACAATTGGGAAATATTTTTTCTTGTAATCCATGTTTATTAATGAAGTTTGCATGTAGCATTTTCCCTTGAAATTTCCACATTTTGGAGCTCCATGATAGTGCCAAGTTAGTTATAGGAAGTTAAGTAAAAAATCAACCTAAACTGCATTTGGAAACAAATCTTCTTTTGTGGAATATTTTCACAAAGTTGACTGTAAACTTTGTCTTCAAATCATCATGTAGATTCTGAAATACCATCCTATGGATTTTGACTAGGCCTGGGATGATTTTTTCCTGAGGAATTTCGCATTTAGAAGTCTGAAATGTACTAAAGAAGACTCCAGGGTTGTTCTTTTCCGTACATATTCTGCTAAGCCCATAAAAGAGTAATTCTATGCTCAGCAAATCCCTAACTACTGCCACCTCACTATTTAACGAGCCTGAAGTAGCCATGTGCTGGGGGAATTAATTTTTAGAGAGTATGAATAACCCAAAGTAGACTCCAAGGGGTTTTATTTTCCATAAATATTCCACTGAGCCCAGAAACAAATAATTTTGTACTCATCAGATCCCTAAACTATTATTGTTCCATTTAGATTTTAAGAGCTTGGATCAGTCACTACTCGGAACTTTGAATTTTTGAGAGTCTGGAATGCTCGAAGAAGTCTCCAAAAGATCCTTTTCCATAATTAATCTGTCAAGTTTGGTTAAAGGAATAAACTTAACCAAGACAGATTCCTCCTTTATTCTACATTAGATGTGAGGAGAGCACCTATAAATATGGAAAATATGTTAGCTCACTGTTTATTTATACTATATACATATATATACATAAATATTAAAATAAAATCATTTTGAAGGGCCAGTAGAAGTCGGGTCCTTCCCTTGAACTAATTTCATCTCTAGATCTTGCATCACGTGCTGTAAAAATTCCTAGCGATAAAGTGGTTAGTGGTATAACTTTATTCGATGGCCATTTACCACAATGAGGTCTGATCAGCATCAATATTTTTTATTTGGACATAGCCATTATCGAAGAATTCTTCCACATCTTAAGGTCCTAACAACCTAGGTGAAAAATTCCCTTTGAAGTGTTTGAATTTACTGTCATATAGCAGTGCCTAGTCTCCAAGGTGAAAAACCTTTTTCTTGATAAATTGATCATGCCATTGAGCCCTCTGATCCTTTACTAGCATAGTTTGCTAGAATGCATCCTGTCTGATCTCCCCCAAATCATTCAGTTGCATCAGTCTTTACTCTTGAGCCTCATTTAAATTCATTCCTAATTGAGTGGCAGTTTGGAATGTTTTTACCTCAAATTCGATAGGAAGAAACACTTGTTTTCCGTACACTAATTCATGAGTGTGGCCTGTCACATTCCTCCAAGTGATACGAGAAGACCACAAAGCTTCAGGTAATCTGTCAGCCCAATCTCCATTATCGAGTTGAATGGTCATAGTAAGAATAGATTCTAATACTTTGTTTGTAGATTTCACCTGTTCATTTGCATGGGGGTGGTATGGGGTGGATTTCCGATGCTTAAGATGGTTTTTTTTCAGTAATGGCCTTCACCAATTTAGATGTGAACTTTGTGCCTTGGTCAGCAACAATCTCTCTAGGCACTCCATATCTAGTGAGGATGTATTCAAAGAGGAAATCCACCACTGCTTTCTCGGAAGTTGAATATAAAGCCTTCAACTCTACCCATTTTATTAAATAATCGATGAAAACCAGTATATATCTCTTTTTCCTAGACATTGGAGAGATGGGTCCCAAAAAATCAAATGCCCACTTCTCAAAGGGCTCTATTGATATCTGTCTCAAGAGGAATTTCATCTAAAGGAGCTGGCCTCCCCATTCTATGACAAGCATCACAACTACATACAAACTTTTTAGCACCTTTGAAAAGTGTGGGCCAATAATATCCTACATGTAGGAATTTATAAGCTATTCATTTATCTGCAAAGTTCCCTCCACAAGGCTCACTATGGAAAGCATTCAAAACATCAAACATATCATCTTCTCGCACACACCACCTCATGATCAAATCAGGTCCAGTGCGGAACAGATATCCCTCTACCCAAGAATAATTGGAACTCCATTGTATGATATTGTGTTTTTCCCTCATGGACAGATTATGTGCTCGTTTCCCTAACACCAAGTAGTTAGCTATGTTAGAAAACAAGGGAGTAAAATTTGATATTGCAAACAAGTCTTCATCAAGAAAGTCATCCAGAATTGGTGGTGAGGCCCTGCCTTGAGAAATTTTTATTCGTGATAAAAAGTTAGCAACCAAATTATCTCACCCCAACATGTCAATCACATTAATGTTAAATTCTTGCGTTAAAAGCAACCATCTAGTAATTCTTCCATTAGCAATAGGTTTATTCATAATCAATCTAATGGCATAATGATCCGTATAAACAAAGGTCTCATAATCGTTGATACAGTGTCTAAACTTGCTAATGGCATCTACAACTGCTAATAATTCTTTTTCAGTGACTGTGTAATTTAATTCAACAAGGGAAAGATTCTTACTAATGAAATAAATAGCATAAGGAAAGTTATCCTCCCTTTGTCCCAACATTGCTCCAAGGGCACTGTCTGATGCATCCATGCAAATATGAAACTTGAAGGGACCAAATTGTCCCTCTTAATACCGGAGCAGTGGTCAATTTATCCTTCAATTCCTGAAATGCATTCTGACAATTAGTATCCCATATAAAATCAACATATTTAGTAAGTAGTTTAAACAAGGGTGCTGTAATTTTTGTAAAATTTTCAATAAATATTCTATAGTACCCTGAGTGTCCCAAAAATCGTCTTACCTCTTTCTATGATGTAGGAATTGAAATATGTGTGATTACCTATATTTCATAGGGTCGACTTTTATCCCTTCAAATGATACATGATGTCCCAAAACAATTCCCTTAGTCTGCATCATTTTACATTTAACACTACTAAGGGCTACATGAGCTTCTTGACATCGAATCAATACCTTTTCAAAATTTTCTAAAGCTTGAGAAAAATCATCCTTATATACTGTGAAGTCATCCATGTAAACTTCTACATAGTCATGTATTAGGTTAGAAAAGATGGCCAAAACAACCCACTGAAAGGTCGTTGTGGCATTGCATAAGCCAAAAGGAAGCACTTGATAAGCATAGGTACCCCACAGGAAGGTAAAGGTAGTATTCTCTTGGTCCTTTAGGGCTATTTGAATTTGGTTGTAACCACTATATCCATCCAGAAAAGAGAAGTGTCTTTTTCCTGATAGTGTGCCAAGCACCTGATCAATGAATGTGTTGAAGCCTTGAAAATCGTTTCGATAGCATGGGGGAAAAGCATCTGATCCAGACATTGGTTAGCAGCTCCTTTTCCGTTTGGTGTAGTGGCTCTGACTAGGGATAATGGGACTATTTTCCCAAAAAATATCTTGATAGAGTTGGTGGGGGTGATATATGATGTAACAAAATGATTGAGCTAAGTGTAATCTAATTTAACTAATAAACTCATACATATATCCTAGTTTAACACTATTAATCTATAAATATACTCGTGAATTAAATACAATATGCGATTTACAATGATGTCCTACAACAATTGGTAATAAATATCATTCAACTGCAATAAGAAGTTAAATCATTTAACAATAATCGTTTTGGATAAATAGTTAGCTAAAACGATTGAGGAATATATATCGCATATAAAATTGTTCATGTATTCAAAATAGAGTCAAAGCTAACATCATACAAAAGTGAAATAATGCTAAACTGTAACTCAGACTTTCACACATAAAACAATTTAAAGAAGAAGTATTGCTTGATACTTAAATAAAACAAGATCATAAGATAAAAGTACCATATATGACGAGTCTTGGTCATGTGCTTCAGCAATATTAACCCAATATCAATCAATCCAACACATTCTAAGAGTACAAAAGTGCATTTTAGTAGAGCATGCTAGATATTTGAAAGAAAATAGATCCTATTCCATTCATTCCATTAAAACCTCCTCAAAAGTATAGAAGTGCAATGTTTCGAAGCATGTTTCTGATAAAATTTCTAGACCCCTCTCTAAATGCATGAGAGGGGTTTAAATATTAAATTATAGGTCTTAAAATGGATTATTACAAAAAAATAGTTGAGGAGGTTTAAACTACCTTCTTCAAAATATGAAAAAATAAAACTAAAATAAAAATAAATTAAATGACTAACTCATGTGGACTTGATCTCTAAGATCACAAATATCAGTCATTAGCTTGAGCTGAGTCGGTTAGCGATTGCAAATTTTAACTGCCCATCAAATATGGTTTCTATCAGTGTTGGCACCATATTTTGTGTGAATGTTGCTAAGCACCTCAAGGTCATCCACTAGCTATGTGGTTTCACTAAAAACTGATAGTATGCTTCCCAATACATCCTGCTTAGCTATTTGATTACCTCCTCCTTTTCCTATCTGCGTGTCTCCACTGTTGCTCTAACTGTTTGACATTCGAAATAAATCCTGGTATACATTCCGTAACGATATTGGTGCCATGAAGATTTTCATTGATGGATTCTATTATGTTGTTTGCTGCTATCAATGTTATTGTTGTTTCCCTTTCTGCTTGTTTCAACCGAGAATCCCAATCTATGAAAAATATGCCTTTATGAGATTCCTCTAGCTTTGGTAGGTCAGCCTTTCTCCCATCCTCTAATTCTTGCCATGTGATAAAGTCAGAAATCCTTTTATGGATTTCTTCATACTCAAGTCTCATGTCAACGACTTGGTCTGTTAACTTTTCATTGGTTTGGCAATAAGGACTTATCTACAAGATCTTCTAGAAAAGTACTTCCTTCTACTGCATTAGTTGGGAATTAAGACTAAACATTTCCTTTATGAACTCATCAATTTGCAGATTATCTTTAAAATTATCTATCATAGCTTGTATCCACACATCTCTTTCTGTTAAGCTAGCGTGCTATTGTATTCTCCTCTGTTAAAATTCCTTTTGGAGTTGGGCTGCCTGTAATTCTACTTGTTGATTGGATTTTTCATGAGTTAATTGTTGCTCTAGCAACATAATTATTTGTTCTTTTTCACTAAGAAACATTTGGACCTTTGTCACTTTGTCAATAGTTGTTGTGGCATAGGCTACTGCAAATTGCAACAATTTTGTGAGATTTGCGAATGGGTCCATGGGCAAGTCCTTCCAAACGATGTCCATTGGTTCATTTTTAGAAGTTGTAACAGTTATAACATCCATCTTTCTTTTCTTCCTTCATCCCTTGAACACAAATTTGTTGGTAGGACTATAAAATACATCTAGTGGAGGTATTTATTCAATTCTCAAAACAAATTCTAAAGTAGGAGTAGCAGGAATGATTTCAACGTCCTGAGTGCCCTTAGCTCCTTCCTCTTTCGTTTCCAGATTTGACTTGTGCTGGGTTTTCTTAGGAGTCTGTATCTCAGATGTTTGCTCAAGGTTTGAATTTTTGTGAAGATTTTTGTTGAACTATTCCCACTCCTGTTCCAAGTCAATAATTGGGCTTTTACTTGATTGAGTTGATGTAGAGGAAATTTCTTTTTGCTTCTTTGCTGAGGTTTTATCGGTCGTCTCTTTTGTAGTTCCAGTTGTGTCCTTCTCAGACTCTTTATTTGTGTTTCCTCCTCCATTTTGAGACTATTTCTCTGAGTGCTTTGACTCATGCATAGATCTCTCTTAGGTTTCTTCTTTAGAGTTTTCTTTGGATTTTTCCTTTAAGCTTACACTAGGAGTTGGATCCCTTATTCGTTCTATTTGCAATAGTTCCAATGGGACCTTCAATAATATTTTTTCCCTATACACATGAAAATCCCTAAGATCATCCCGGGTTAAAAGTTCTGATGCCAAATGCAACACTTGTGAATATGTTTTTGCCTGTTGGAAGAGGTCATAAAAGGTGTCCCCTTCATGGTTGAATGGCTTTAACCATAGTGGTAAAATTCTTAATACTGTCATTTGGGTCATACTGTCATCCTGGAAGTGTAGCTAATTTCAGAGATTTAATAATGTCTTCTTATTTACATGCATGTCCAAAATCATGTAGTGCAAATGCACCACATTGTAATGGGAATGTAGGCCAAATGGTCTTCTTCTGCTCTTTCAGTCCTCTACTTAATCCACCTTCCCCTGTTGTTTGGTATGCTATTTCTCTGCCCATTAATTTTTCTGGGACATAATATGGGAGAACATGCGGTGAAGTGATGCTATTGAATAATCTGATGTAGGTAAAGGTTTCTTCCCCAAACCATTTGGATACTGGCAAGATATCTAGCTCGGCCTCTTTAGAAAACCTAGGGGAAGTTCCGTTATACACTTCTTTATGGATGGATATCATAACTCCTTGACATATTTTATAAAAATGGGGGTGTAATTGAGATTCCCACAAAATATTATGGAACATATGGATGGGAAGCAGTCTTGTATAGTCCACTTCCATCCCATATTGGGAAATTTAGACCTAAAACAGATTGCATCCATTATAAAATCACTCATGAAAAAAGAGGGAATCACTCTTAGAGAATAATTTCTCTTCCTTTTATATTCTATAATAGCCTTAGCCCAATTGTCTGATAAAATTTGAGCCTAGTTCATTATTGTTGCATTCACTGTTGCATCTATCAATGGGAGCCATTCTGGGGAAAACTTGGTGCTATCGAGTTTATTGAACAATCTATATAGAATTGATGCTGCAAAACTAGGAGGGAGAGAAATGGATGTTGTAGAGTACATACCCATTTTATCCCGTTTGAGGTTTCCTTCGCTTGTTGTCCAGGTTTGCGTGACGTCTGTTGGATCTTCATTTTCCTTGGAAAAATTCTCAAGGAACCATTTGTTGTAGAGCTTCTGCGGCTCTGGAAAAATTGTATATGAGTCATAGGCTATCTTTTGAAAAAGACCCCATGACCTCTTTCGTATGATTCCTGAATGTTCCGTCTGCAATGTCTACCTTGTCAATTAACCATTTGAACATGTCCATATATGGGATTATCTTTGGTCATGTAGCTATGCGATGCAGGAAAGAGCACGCTGTTTCAAAATAGGAGGCATTAGATGACTCCTGGCAATCTGTCACAGCCTTTGTTTCTAGTGGCCTGGGGTGCTCCTCTTCTAAGAAGTTTTACATGGCCTCCCAAGTCATAGTTCCTCCGTCTCTGCTACACATAGTATCGAAGAAAAGAGGAATCATTTCTGATTTCTCAAACACAGCTTCCTTTCCCTTCTTTCCCATTATTTCTAGCAATGTTCCCTACAGACTTTTCCTGAAATGGATCAAAACGGAAGTTATCAGATACACACAAGTAAGAATGATAATGCGAATGAATGATATAGATAACCTGAAATGGTAACAAGAAAGGAGTTTTAATCAAACGCAGATGAAAATATATTGTGTCACGTCGAGCTGCTTTTTAACATAAATGACATTAACCTATATTAAATAGTAACTAATGGTCCCTTATTGCTGCCTTTATTGCTCATTAGTGTACTCCATCACAAAATGGGAAGAAGAACTTTTAAGGTGGTGGACTTAAGTTGCGAGAATGTCGATTTTGCGATTGCGATGCAATATCGCAAATCAAATTATCACATATTTGTCTGTGTTTTTTCTCAAAGTTCTTTACGATTCTACGGGATAAGCAATATATTCTTTTTTACTTAGAGCGTAGTTTGTTTGAAAGAGTAATTAGCTTATAAAGCACTTTTCACTATGTGGCAGACTTAGGTACCATTTATGACATTGGCTTCTATCGGGTGTGAGCTTCTATCACATTTCACAAGATCGTGCGGTCCATAAGATTTAGTCTTTTTTAAGTATCTCGACGCAATGCGGTAAGGTTGACTTGTCTTGTCGCAATATCAAATTTTGCACGTTTCAACATGCTTTGTGTCTTTGCATCCTTTGTGAACATCGATTGTACGATTGCGATATGGGATTTATTAAATAGGAAATGTCATAGGTCTTAGCTTTAAATGAAAAGCCCAATGATTTTTAAGTTAGGCGCGGTGATTCTTTTGATCACAATTCACGAGTTTTTCTTGTTAACAAGGCTTTTGACACACTTGGTCCAACGGTATGCAAAAAGGCGAGAATTTCTAGTTTTCAAAGTGTTTTGACTTAATATCTTGATTTATTCTTTAAATAAGCTTAAAAGAAAGTGTCTAAGTGTTATATTTATTTTTGAAGGATTTTATCCTGGCTCCCCATTTATTAATAGAATATCAGTTATTACATCAATAAATGGGGGGTTGTTGAATAGCACAACCGAATGGTAAGGGAAAATAATCTCGCAAGGTGGCCTTGTTCAAATTTCTATACTCAACACAGATTCACCATTTACCATTTTTCTTTGGGACCACTACCAAAGGTGACACCCATTTACTGTAAGAAATGGGATAAATGAAATCTACATTTAAGAGCTTCTACAGCTCACCTTTAACAATTTCTTTTAAGACTGGGTTCATATGTCTCTAAGGCTTCTTAACAGGTCTCATCTCATCATTTGTATAAATATGGTGTGTGCATGTGTCTGGATGAATACCGTTCATATCCAAGTAGTCCCAAGTGAATGCTCCAGATTTCTGTTGAAGTATATTCGATACTTGATTTTTCTACTCTGTACTCAATTTGATGCCAATGTATAGCGTCTTTCCATCGCTGATTTCAATAGGTGCAATATTTATTTCACTTCTATCTTCTAATGCTTCCATAGTGAATGTTGCAAATACAACTGGATACTAGGTTTCCTGAAACTCATTGCTGAAAACATACTTACAGACATTAAAACAAACATGGTAGTTAATGCAAGTAATATCAAACAAAAAATGTTGTAAAATATGTTCTTTATTTGAATCTAAAGTCCTCTAGATTGTTCTAAATTTAATAGAAGAAACATACAATCCTCTTCTCCATAAGGATTTTCTAACCACAAAGATACTTTAGTAGCCATTTGAGCAGGTGGGGAGATGCTTAATGTCTAATTCTATACCCCATTAGAAATAAGCATTTCCCCATGCCTACAGCCAATGACAACATCAACGATGGCTAGCCATGGTCACCCTAAAACTACTGGATGTCCAGGTCTAGATTTTTTTGGGAAATCACAATAAAATCAATGGGATACTGCAAGGAAGCTATGGTCACCGCTATATATTCTAGTATTACCATTGGTTTAAAAATGGATTTGTCTACTAATTCGAGCACTATAGGGATAAGACTAAATCCTTGTAGTTGTAAGGATGTCATAGTTTCAACTATCATGGCATTAATGGCTACCCCCAAATATACAAGAGTGTTCGGTAAAGTGTGCCATTAATTTCTATTGTTACCACAACGTTTCCCGGATCATTGTATTTTAATGGTAAATGGGATATCATTTATGTTATTTGACTTACCACTTTAACATTTTAATTTTTATTCTTCTTTCTCCTTGATTTCTTGATACAAAGGTCCTTGATGATTTTGGTATAAATAGGAATGTCCCTTATAACTTGTAATAGAGGTATATTTATGCAAACATTACTCAGTTCCATCTCCAAATCATATTCTATAGGAGTCTTATTTTTCTTAACAAGCAACCTTTTCGGGTAAGGAGGTTCTTTTATTTCTTCTTGTTCATCATCTTTTTTATTTTCTGTTTGGTGAATTTTTCCTCAAATTTTTCTTGAGGGTCCTCCTCTTGAATTATCACAACTAACTTTTCCCTATTGATTATTTTCCCTGATATTAATTGAATTAGATTTGCAGGGAAAGCAGTAATAACATAGGTAGGAAAAGGTTGCAATTCCATATTTTCAATAGGTTGAGGAGGTTTATTATTGGGGTTAGCACTGGGTTGCACAAGCATAAAAGTAGAATGATGTGTATTAAATTATTATTGTGCCTTCTAAGGTGGCGATTTAGAGCTTGAGGGTAAAGGTTGGTGCAATGGAGGTGGAGGCAGCGAGCATTGCTAATAATAAGTTGGGTTGTACCCTTGCTAAAATGGAGGGATATTTTACTCATAAGGAATGTAAGGCATGTTAGGCATGCCTTGATATTGAAGATACAATTGATTTTGGGGCTGAAATGTATTTCCATAAACGTTTCCCCTCCATCCTTGGTTCCATGATGAATTTTGAGGTTGTTGATTACTCCAAGGAGGGTAGGATGGTTGAAAGTTCGATGACTGGTTTTGAACAAAGCCTTGTGGATTAGGATCTTGATACATTTTTTGATTTGGCCCTCTCCATAAATGCTTTCTATTTTCTTGAGATGGGTCATTAGCCTCCATACCACCTTTGTAAATGGCTTGGAAACCAGGAATGACTGGTCATTTTTTAGTGGAATTTTCTAATGCATAGATTCCACATACTTCAACCATATTGATAGGGCACTCCCTTTCCATATGTTTTAGCTTGCATTTAGGACAGAGGATTTCCATGGAAAATCTCTCGTCGTCTTGTTTCTTATTGAATTTCAAAGTGTCTAGCTAGTGACCATTGGTATTTAAAATGTATGTTTTAAAGTTTTCCAACAGATTTCCCAACTTAACACTAATAACATCATTAGATATAGATTTCAAAATCTTGGGCACATAATCTCTTAAGTTTTCTCAGGTTCTTCTTCCTACCTTTGCTTGAATTCTCAAGTAGGTGAGGCATAATTCAGCTACTTCAACAAAGGGTTTTTTATAGACATTACCAACACTCAAGAGGTTAAGTATCTCAACACATTATTTCCTTAAACCCTTCAAGAAGACCGTCCTAATGGTTTTTTCATCTAGGTTACCCCCTCTTGATTTATGATAGTTGTAGAGGAATCTATCTATATATTCTTCCAGGCTCTCATCTTCCATTTGTTGCATCCTAAAAATTTCATTTATATCCCTACTTTTGCAGAATTCTTGATACTTTTTAAGGAATACAAATTTCATCTAGTCCCAGGAGTAAATGGTGTGTTCCCCTAAGTTCATAAACCATCTTAGGGTTGAGTCTTCTAAGGTATAAGGAAATAATTTGAGTTTATGTGCATCATCATAATAGTTGTAAATTCTACACAAAATGTCAAATTTGAATAAAAATGCCTCGGAGTCCTCAGAGGACATACGGTGAAAAAGTGGAAGAGATGGCAATGGGATATTTTTCATTTGGATATCCCTAGTATATCCAAGATACAAAATCCAAAATTTGTTTCATCTTCCTCTAGCTCCTCTGGCCTACCTCTTGGTCCATCCCTTTGGTCATTGTTTCCTCCTCCAAATAAAGTTTCTTCTTCATGATTTTCCTCATTATTATTTTTTTCTCCTCCTCCTCTCTTAGCCATGTTCACTGCAATTTCAAGATTAAGTCTTTGAGAATTGACTCGACTAGAGAATGATTCAAATAAATGAATCTTAGTGCATTCAAGTCCCAACTTTTTGAGAGGTCCTCCTATTTTGACTATAGTGGATCCCACAACAATTTGTGCTTGTTGTAGCACTGTTTTTTGTTGCTTAACTCCTTCTTGAAGTGGTGTTTCATTTGTTGATGCCACTTTGCTGCTAGTACTTCCTTCTCTTTCTTTGATCCCTACATAATGATTTGTAGTATTAGTTGTTGGTGGTTTTACAGGACCAAAAATTTCTGAAAACAATTTTGTGCTTGAAATAAATCTACCTTTGCTATTTCTAGGTCTACTTTTACTTCTACAAATAAGAAAAGAAATATTACAAATATCCACAAAGACAACCAAACATTGGAGAAACCCTACTAAAGTGGATGTGTGGCTCTTCACTCACATCTTACCGTACACTCCCTGCCCTCTGACTATCCTACAAATATCTTTATAACGTTGTAAAAGAAATTATTACCTGAACCAGTTGAAACTCCCTGGAAATGGCGCCAAAAACGTTAGGAGTTTTATTTATTTTTCTAAATCCCCTAATCTTAAATTATTGACCAAGGATCGTAGTCTTTGAGTCACTGCGTATTGATTCAGATTCAGAATTAAGTACATAGTATTTGACTTTCTTCTTATAAGCATATAAATGTTGAAGTGAAGAAGCCTATTTAACCTAATTTTATTTGATTCAAGGTTTTAAAATAATGACCTATCTACTCTCGAAATCCACTGAGAAACAATTCAATAGAAATATCATTGTGCACACCATTTCATTTCGTAAATAACAGAGTTCCTATATGCAAAGAAGCACATTACCTGTTAACCTAAAGAACTCACCACTTAAATAACTCACTCACTAAAGCTCATTCCTTATTGATCATTGTATTTAATCATATGAGAAATCACTCTTTAAGCAAAGAGTTTCTAATCCTTAAATGTGAAATGTTTGCTACAAGTTGCCTTTATAACTCAAAACTTTAAAGCTATACAAATCGAAGAATTCTTCAAAACATTAACCTATCTTGGCAATGGGATCACACCACCACACTGATTACGAAATTCTCATGAACTATTTACAAAATTAAAACCATGTCAAATAAAACCAGAACTCATTTAACACACCCCAATGCTAACGAAACAAAGAAACCTATTTTAATTAAAGTATGGATGTTATACCTACATCTCGAGACACACAGAACTACTACTTTCAACTTGATAAACAAAATGCATACCTCTGTATATTCCACACCAATCATACTCAACTCATAATCTTAAATTATATTATGGACTTAGCGCTTATCACTATAAAACTCAGAAAACCTATATTATTGCACACTGAATTCAAATCCTAATTCAATCTCTCTCTCACTGTATTGTGCCTGAAATCAAATGAATTTTAAACTAGATATGTCTTAGAATTCTTATACAAACATGACACCACAATATAAGTTTTGTCTAGACTACCTGTCAACATACTCCAGGTCTACGAGTCCAGGTAATGACTAGTTAGAAATAACCCAATAGGCATTATCTTATTAATCTATCTAAACTTAATCAAAGACACTGAAAATATAGCTAAATAATTGTTTTACCTCCAATCACAAAACATCAGGGTTTGATGGTAATGGAATAGTACAAAAAGGTAAAAGGAGAATAGATATAGGTGAAAGATAGTAATTAAAGGGGTACATGTAGGTACAAAAGTGGGGACCAACACTCCACATCTCCAAAATATCTTGGACAATCATTTAAAGGTGTTTGAGAGTCCCAAAGGCCTCCCAGCTATTTGTGATCAGATCATGCTATTCACTTGATTCTAGTAAGTGTTCCTCCAAACATCAGGCCTTACAAATATCCTTATGCCCAAAAGAGTGAAATTGAACATATGGTTGCATAAATGCTAGAGGCTAGTATAATTCAACCTAGTCAAAGTTCTTTCTTCGCTCCAATTGTATTGGTCCACAAGAAGGATGGATCGTGGTGTATGTGTACAAATTATATTGAGCTCAACAAGCTCACTATTCAAGATAAATTTCGCATTCCCCTCATTGATGAATTTTTGGATGAATTACATGGAGAAATTCACTTCACCAAGATGGATATCCATTCAAGATATCATCAAATTAGAATTAAGACTGAAAACATTTCAAAAAAAACATTTAGAACATATGAGGGTCATTATGAATTTTTGGTCATGCCTTTTGGCCTTACTAATGTACATTCCACATTTCAAGTTTTGATGAATTCCATTTTTAAACCCTTCCTTAGAAAATTTGTGTTAGTATTTTTTCATGATATACTAATCTACAGCAAGTCTTGGAAGGAACATGTTCAACATATCGACAGGGTGCTCAAACTATTGCAAGAGAAGTAATTATATGCAAAAACCTCAAAATGTTTCTTTGGAGTACATGAAATGAAATATTTGGGTCATATTGTATCTCATGAGGGTGTTAAGGTCGACCTTAAAAAAATTAAATCCATTAAGGAATGGAAAATCACAACAACCATAACGAATCTTTGAGGATTTCTCGGGTTGACAGGATATTATTGCAAGTCTATTAATAATTATGGGAGAATTACGGAACCTCTAACATCATTACTGAAGAAATATGCATTTTCTTGGACTCCATAAGAAATGAAGGCCTTTAAACATCTTAAAGAAGCAATGCTCCAAGCACTGGTCTTAGCTACGCTAGACTTCACAAAAACTTTTATTGTGGAATGTGATGCTTCAGGAAATGGAATTGGTGTTGTTTTAATCCAATAAGGAAGACTCTTTTCTTTTGAAATTCATCTAATCAAAGAAAAGTATTTACACAAACCTATTTATGAGAAGTAAATGTTGGAAATATGACATGCACTACAGGAATGGAAACCTTACCTAATGGGAAGAAACTTCAAGGTAAAAACAGATCATGATAGTCTTAAATACTTTTTTGGAACAAATATTATCTTCAAAAGAGAAGAGAAAATGGGTGACAAAGATGTTGGGTTATGAATTTGAAATCATCTACAAAAAAAGGAAGCAAAATTTTGTTGCACATGCACTCTCAAGAAAGGATGAGGATGTGTAAGCATTTCTTTGTGCCATTTCAATTATCCAACCTAAATGGATAATTTATGCAAGGGATGAATGGAAGAATGATGAAGAGGTGTGGTCACTTTTTCAAAAGTTGTAGCAAGATCCTAGTACATATAATACATTTAGCTGGAAAAATGATTCATTATGGTACAAAGATCACTTATATATTTGTATGAATTCCCAACTCAAACAAAAGATTATTTTGGAATTTCACACCTCTCTCTTAGGAGGGAACTCAAGATTTTAAAAGAATTACCATAGGGTCAAGAAAGAATTTTTTTGGCATGGCCTCAATTATAATATTCAAAAGCTTGTGCAAGAATGTTTGGTTTTCCAACAAAATAAATTTGATACAGTTAAGACTTCAGATTTGTTACAACCTTTATCCATTCCAAGTTAGCGTTGGCAAGAGGTCTTAATGGAGTTTATCATAGGTTTCCCAGTCTGAAGGAAAGAGTGTCATCATGGTGGTATTTGATAGAATTACCAAGTATGCACACTTTTGTGCATTATCTCATCCTTTTAAATCCAGTATAGTTGATACTGCATTTATAGAAATAATTCAAAATCTTCATGGAAATCTAAATATTATAGCAAGTGACAAAGACACCATTTTCACTAGAAATGTTTGGACAGAAATATTTTCTTGTCTTGGTACTCAATTAGCTCATAAGTCATCTTATGATCCTCAATCTAATGGGAAAACTGAGATAGTGAACAAATGTTTGGAAGGATATCTTCATTGCTTTGTATCTAATAAACAAGCACAATGGATCAGGTAGTTACCTCTAGCTAAATGGCGGTATAACACTTACTTCCATACTGCAGCAAAAATGATACCATTTATGGCACTTTATGGATAACATACATCATCCATCACATCACCTTTAAGAGAAATTCTAAGGTTCAAGCAGTGGAATATCACATCGAGCATCAACAACAAGTTATCCAACTCTTAAAGGATAACCTCACTCTCACATAGAATTGAATGAAAGCACTGACAGATCATCATCGCAGTGAAAGAAGTTTTGATATAGGTGACTAAGTATTTTTATAGCTACAACCATACAAACAAATTTCTCTCAAGAAAGATAATAAAGACAATAAATTATCACCCAATTACTATTGTCCTTACAAGGTGTTGCAAAAGATTGGTACTATGGCATACAAATTGGAGCTACTTGAATCTTCCCGACTACATCTGGTTTTCCATGTTTCATGTTTAAAGAAGGTTATTGGTGACAAGATTCCAATTCAAATAGTGTTTCCAACTTGATGAAGAAGGAAAAATCATATTTGAGCCTGAAGCAGTCATAGAACCAAGAACCCGACAACTACGGAATCGATCAATTTCAGAGTATTTCATTAAGTGGAAGAACCTACCCACTGAAGATTCCATATGGGGGGATGATAGCTTTGTACAAAAGCATGCAGAACTACTAAAGCCTTGATGACAACACATTTTTTAAGGAGAGGGGCATGTTAGGTCCCTATAATACTACTGTATCCCCCTTAATTTTATTGTTGTGCCCATGTAGCACCCATATTGTTATTTTTGTGCCCCATACATGCCCATTATTGTTATTATTGTTCCCTTACATTATTATTTTTATGTAGTCTCTAGTTATATAGTGACCCCCTAGACTCCTATATATACAAAGGAGGCCTTGTCATTTATACCATCCAAGAAGTGCTAATTTATGTAATGTAAAGGAGGTTTCCCCCTTGAAGAGGATAATTTTTAAGTCACTAATCTATCTTTCTATGAGATTCTTGCATAACACGTGTTTTATAGATCAAAATCTCAATATGGATGAATGTACATCTTCTCAACGAAAATTGATCTCAAAATGCCTAATCAACATGCTCAATTCAGTGAGAAAAATGCCGGACGGTTTGGATATTTCCCTCAAATATGACTTTTCTCGATTTGATACATGATAAAAGTGTTGAATATAGTTGATTTGATCTAAATACATCCTTAAAATAGGTCCACGATCAACAACAAGGATATATTTGTGTAGTTTTTTATATTTTTGCTTATAAAAGCTTGCAAATAATGCTTGCAAAATAGTGAATTATAAGTTTGTAATTAAAATTTTTTGAGAAACATATTTGTAGCCCAAAATTTAGTATCTTGAAGCTTGTCCCAAGTTTATTTCACTCAATATATGGTTCTATTTTCATTTTCAACCATCGGTAAACAATTTAGTGTGCTTGTTGAGGCATGGAGGGTCTCCACAAACTGCTTTCCATGTGTTGTTCAATCATATTGTATATGTTGGTATGGAATGTGTATATATTCTCTTTTATGTTTGTATATATCTGTAATTTTCTGATTTATATTAGTAACTTATATTTGCGTGAGTTCACTATTATAAAAACTATCATATTCTTGTTTGTAATTTATTTATATCATTGTTTATGTTTAATGATTTCAAGTACTGTTTGTGAGCTTTATTTATCACATAGTAGTTATTTCTTATCAGGATAATCTAATTAACAAGGTTGAGAAATGAATCATGAGTGTCATCCACCACTTTTCTCAGTGGATAAGGCCCCAACCATTTTGAAAACCTTTTCACTTACCATTATATTAATCAACATTATAGTTCTTTTCTTCCAATAATTTATTTATTTATTTAATTAGATCAATGATTCGAGTACATACTAATCATGAATATGAGTAAAATACTATTTGAGTGACCATCCATTTTTCACTCTTGTAAATGGAGAAGGCCTTAATGCATTCTCATCTTTTCAATTGGTATTGGTCTAAAGTCTATTAGATTTAATGAAGGACTACTAGAGTGTCCACTTTCTTCTATCATTGAGCAAGAGAGGCCCTAGTGAATCACTAATATATTAAACCAAAATTGCTTTTATCATTGTTTCAATTTCAGTCATTTATAAGCATTTAAGTGTGCTTTACATTTCTAGTGAGTGTGCGTGTTTAGTTTAAAAAATGTCTTTCATTCTTCCGTGATTTTACTTAAACTTTTTATTAGAATTTTTAGTTTTGAATTAAATTAGACAGCTTTAACATTTAAACCTATAAATGATAGCCATTATAGCCTAGCTCTCTACAGATTGTATTGTTTTTCCAAATCTGAGAATTCCTGGTTGATACAAATACCACGTCCTATATTATGTACTTAATCCATGGCTTGATATTTTTGGCACCGTTTCCCGAGAAACACATTTTGAGTTAAGTTAGAATTAAGGTTTTCTTGAATATTTCCATTTCATTTTTCACAAATATAAACATTTAGGATTTGGAGGAGTGGAGACAATAAGATGAGAGGTAAGAATATGCATATTCACTTTTGTTGAGTATCCACAACCCTAAGTCATGTCTATATTTGTTTGTTTGAATTTAATTTAGTCTTAATTTTGTTTATTTATGCATTCTAAATAGACTTATGGATTAGAAAGATACTTCAAAATCCCCTCTCGCTAATAAAACTAACCAGTAATTCATTTGCAAGACAGGTACAAAGGAAGATGCTAAATAATTTGTTTATTAAAGGAAGGTATGCAACCACAAGGATCTTTTCAAATGATTGTCCACAATTCATAATTGTCACTAGGGATGAATCTTCATTTCAAAACATAAAAGAGAAGAAAATCATCCATAAATAGGATCCAAAAGAGGAGAACCTAGAAGATTTTTCTAGTTATCCTTGTAAGGAGGACAAGGAATCATGGGCCATAGCTCATAAAGAGATACAAGAACCCTTGTGCATTCATAAAGGTAATGAACAAATTTTACATGAACAACACTATGTTATGATAACAAAGGACAATTGAGTCAAATATCACATTGAAACTTGGTTCCAGGAAATCATTGGGATAAAGTACCACTCCATTTCTCGATATTTCTTGGCATCATATCCATATGAGAATCTAAACGCTCATTTCCAAGTATTGCTCTCAAGTATGGTTTTCAAATTTGGATATGAGTCTATTTATGATTTTGTTACACAAATGGATGCACTAGAAATTCTCTAATACTTGAGGAATGACTTGTTTTTATAAAATACCATAGCATATTATATGATAATAAATGAACTCATAAAAAATTTCACAATAATTTGGTTCAATCTTGCATTAATAATCATTCAAATCATTGCTCAATACTCATTTTGGGAGAATTTAATGGAAAATTGCAATCTAAATAGTCCTATTTTGAAACACCATATGTTATAATCCTTAAAATTTTATTATATACAAATTATCCCTTGAAATATAGTTTCTAACCTATTTTAAACTTTGCAATTTAGATCTCAAACAAAAAATATATAGCCAAAATAGTCACAAGGTCTCAACGCTGAAACTTTGAGGACAAAGTTAGTACAATCATGATTTGATGGATTTGATGGATTTAATGGACATATTTTTACAAGATATTTGAAGGGGATATAGCCCTTGTAAGCTAGTTTCCAACGCAAAAGGAATAACCTCAATCCAACATCGTATGAAAGAATTTTGTTCAAATTACTAACTACTTGTTATAATATTTGCATTATCACCCATATTGACTCTGCATTAACATATTTCACACATATTTCCAAAACATTATTCTAAGGGAGATATAAATTCAATTATAGTTTAAGTCACAATTTGAAACATCTCATTTGGAAGTCAAACAAAAAATTTATGCCATATTTAGTGACTGGATGTCTTAAAATCAACATAGTAAAACTCTACCTCAACAATTTTATGATATCAAATCAGTTGATATTAGAAACATTTTAAAAGTCTTGGGAAGAAGAAAGTCAAAGGATATTCAAAAGTATTTAGATCAACCAAAGCATCAAAGAATCAAGCCACTAACACCTACAACACATCAAAGGAAACAAGCACTTAAGGAAAAAACAAAAGTCTAAGGGAGAAACTACTTCAACATCAGTGAAAGTATATGGCCACATCATCAAAGAACCTATCAATGAGATAACGTCAACAACAAGGAGAAGGGTGCATAAATCCTTACAACGCTCCACTTATTTCGTTTTTTTTTAGAATTGAAAATGTGGCAACAAATACCTTCTCCTACGATTTAATTACCAAAAAATTTATGTGGTTTGAAACCCCAAAATTTTGTTCTTTATTTAATAAATTCCATAAAAACATCATTTTAGCCTATAAATCCCTTCCTTGAAAAACCAAACATTAGTATATGAAATTTTCCTAGATCTCAAAATTAGCACATACTATATTTATATATCATCATCCTATTTATATCATCCTATATATTACAATTACACACTATAATCTTATACTAACTTATAAAACCTTATATCTTACCATAAGAAACAATTTTTCATAATTGAGGATAAGGTAGAAAATTTCAAAATATAAATCCTCATAGTACAAATGATCTAAATGGAAAGTGGCATCTACCCATGGTATTCATTCACCCATGGTATTTATCCACCCATGGTATTCATCCAACCATGGAATCTACCCATGGTATTCATCCATCCATGGAATCTACCAATGGTATTGTAAGTGGCATCCACCCATGGTATTGTGAGTGGAATATACGCATGGTATTCATTCACCCATGGAATTTACCTGTGGTATTGTAATGAAAAAAGACTATAAGTAACAAGTCACATTTTGTAAAAGGACAAATTATCCATCACAATGTAGATTTTACAATTATTTTCTATTTTAATAAAAATAGTTTCTTTGTGCTTCTATTTATTGTGTGTTCTTTTTTATTTTGGCATTTCAATTTTTTAGATCTTGGAAGCCTCCCCCCAATATTTGTTATAATGGTATGAGATTCAGTTATGACTCCATGGGAATGGAGGGTTTGATGCATATTTCAAATTCAAATTTTGCGGCAATATTCAGAAAATTTCATACATGGATATCACCTCCACAGAGCACTTTCTTGGGCAAAGCAAGAAAGAATTTATTTTTTTCATTTGTTTGTAGAAATTTTGGGCAGCAAGTGTTGTAGATCATATTTGAAACTTTTGGTGAAAATTTTACCAAAAACAAATAAAAAATTTGGATTCCTTATGAAAAATACCCAAATTGAAAAAACAATCTGCTGAATCAAAGTCCAGATGAGAGATATATCACTGATTTAAAATCAGTTGCGTTGCAAAAAAATTTCTAATGGGAATTGGCAAACGTTGTCTCTCCTATCATTGTTTGCAGTTTTTGTGAAGAATTTAAGAAAATTGATTCATAATAAAATCCTCTTGAAAAATATTCCAATTTCAAGAAACAAATTGGTTGAATCAGAGTTTATATGAGGGAGATATCACTGATTTAAAATCAACAATTTTTCAAAACTTTTGTTACAGTGGGACAGTTGCAGTGTGAATTTGAGTTTCTAGAGTCTCTAGATAGGAATTTCAACCATAATGGAAGATTCGTAAAGGTCATTATATTTCCAAAAATAGGTTATAATAAAGCTTCTAAGCTATATTGACCAAGTTATGCCCATTTTAAATTAGTTTTTATATTTGGAGCAAAATTCGGAGAGAGTTCCCCTTGGAGATGTGCTCTCCCCCCACTTTAGTAGGAACCTACTTCACATTCATCAGCTCCAACATAACATCATCCATCTTGGGTTATTTGGATATGTGACCTACCACCCCATTCTATGTAGGTACCTACTACTTCATAAATAGTCAGCATCATAGTTATGGGTCAACCACACAAAGTCCTTGTCATCGAAGTCCATTTGCTAGGTCGCACACTGTTTGTATCGTAGTTGGTCACAAGAATTACATGGTATGTCTATCCTTATATCTTCTTTTGTCATAGTTATGGGTCATCCACAAACCCACATTTCATCGGAGTCCATTTGCTAGGTCGCACATTGTCAGTATTAGAGTTGGTCACAAGCATTACAAGTTATCTCTATCATTGGATCTTCGTTCATCACAATTATGGGTTAATCACAAAAAAACAATTCTCTTTGGTGGCTCTTCATATTCAACACAAGATTCTCAGGAGGGAACTTCACGCAATGGGGACCATTTCTTCTTAAGGAGGGAGGAATGATTTGAATGGAAAGTGGCATCTACTCATGGTATTCTTTCACCCATGGTATTTATCCACCCATGGTATTCATCCACCCATGGTATTGTAAGTGACATCTACCCATGGGATTCATTCACCAGGGGTATTTACCCATCCATGGAATTTACCTGTGGTATTGTAACTGAAAAAAGACTATAAATAAAAAGTCACATTTTGTAAAAGGAAAGATTGTCTATCACAATGTATCTTTTACAATTATTCTCTATTTTAATTAAAAAAGGTTTTTTTGTGGTTCTATTTACTATGTGTTTTCTCCTCTCTTTTTTTGGCATTTCAATTTTTCAAATCTTGGGGGCCTCCCCTATCCCCCCCAAGATCTATTTCAATTTTTTAGATCTTAGGGGCCTCCCCCCAAGATCCAGATCAACAAAAGGTCAAGATCAAGGCTACGATGTAATGCAATATGGAGGAAAAGAAATATATGTAATAGAAAAGAGATCAATCTAATGATAATGCAATGTAATGGATCAAGTAAGGCATGATTGAACTGAGTCTTAGTATAGGCCTATTAAAAAACTGAAGAGACAAAGATTAATAATTAAAAAGGAAGGCTTTTTCATATGTTACAAGTATTTTGAAATTCATGAAATCATTCCTTAAAGAGATCAAACCTTAAAAAATAAGTAATCATCAATGAAAATAAGTTTTTCATGATCATGCTTTGTTTTCACAACATATTATACTCTATTTTATAAAGAAAAAGTTTGTAAAAGTCTATGCCAAATATAATTTTGAGAGCTACATTTAAAAATTTGAGATAGTACAAGTTTTAGTAATCCTTGTCTAACTTTTACATTTAGTCACATGAGTTAGAATTTCATTAACACATATACACACAACTTAGCTAGTGGACAAGTATACAAATAGTGTTACAAGGTATTTAAAGAAGCACAGGTTTGTAGCTAGGAAACAAAAATTTGAAGTGTAAAGGAGAAAACTTATGAAGGCAAATAAACCACTCACTTATCAATATAATGATCAAACTGGCATACAATTAATGCACATTTTGAAGAGTTTTGAGCACATAATGATAAACAATATTGATATAGGAGTTATTACAAGAATTAAAGATGATAGGGAAAATTGAACCATATGGTTTTGAAATAACTGAGTATCATGTTGATACCATTAATATACTGGAGGATAATAACTAGATAAACTTCTTGATTAAAGGCTACAACAACAATGTTTCAAGAGAATCTACATTATCCTTTGATGGAAATTGTGCCCAAGTAGGAAACCTCATTATTTGTGTATCAGAATATCTACTTAGATACCAGGGTTTCGCAAAGAAGGGGATAAATGGCTCAAGGCGCAACATCTATAAGGAAAAACAAGAGTTACTTCATCAAAAGATAAAGAACCAAATTTCATTGGAAAATAGAGATTCCTAACTCTTGGCTTAGATACCCTTGTGATGAAATTGCTTTAATAGTTCGAAAATATATCACATGTGCTGGAAAATTTATCTGAATATTTTTTTATCACATCAATATACTAAACCATTTGAGAGAGGAAAAAGCATGAAAGATTCCATATTATTTTCTTAAAATTCTCACTAAGATGGAAAGGTTGATAAAAAACCCCCAACAAAAGAGACTAAGTGTTTATATCATCATGGCATAATTAAAATGTTAGTGGAATAGGAGTTGTCCAAAACCCAACAGAGTTTGGCATCATTACTCAAAGAAAACCAGTTTGTTACAATTAATGAAAATGAGAAAATAGATGAAGAATATGAGCAAGAAGATGAGGAATAAGGGCAACAATATGAAGAGTATGTACATACAACAAATAGGCGAGTTACAAGGTCAATGACCAGAAAGGTTGGAAAACAAGGAAAAGCATCAACATTTACTCATGCAAAAAAGAAGAAAATAACTAAGAATATTATTATCATTTAGGTTTATGATGATAATTGTGATATTGATGACGACTTGTAGTTTGTGTATGACTACATAGAGCCCTTAGAAACAAAGCACAAGTAAATTTCCTAAAGAATATACTTTTGTGGATAAATATGATGAATATACTACTATAGAGGAGGAAATTAAAGAGATAATAAGTAACTTACGTTATAGACAAGATAAAAAGGCTCTTATTATCTCTAAAGAAAAAAATTTACGCCCTCAAGAAACAACCTTAGAAAACATGAAAAAGAAGATTAAAACGATGAAGAGGACTATTCTAGAACTGTAGGTGTTGTAGAGATAACTAAAATCCCAAAATGATCTACTCACCAAGCATAATTTGAAATTAATTGAAAAAAACTAGAGGTTCAAAGAAGAAAACAAGAAATTGCAAGAGGAAAATGGTATGATTTCCAAACAGGCTTAAACATGGTATGAGAGGAAGAAGGATCTTAAGGCTAAAACAAGAACTTAAGAGTAAATATCCTTATGAAAAATCCAAAGTCAGAAGGGAAATCATCACAACACCCACCCAATGGTAATGTATACATTTTGTTACAAGAATGAGTGTGTATTAGATAGGCACATTGATAGTTTTCAAGAAGAAATTTTGAGCTTGAGGACATGCTCCATCTCTAGTTCAGGGGAGACATGAGTGTGATTTTATGGTAAAAACAAATTTATGCTTATTATTTTATTCAGAATTAGGAAACTTATTTTAAGTTTTTTTAATGATATTTAGTCACATTTTGCCTAATAAACATGTTCCCTAAGGTATATTTCATTGCATATGTTTAATTTTCAAAAAATTATGAAATAAATGTATTGTAACATGAATTTACTAGGTGCAATATATTTCATAAATGATAATTCATTTGGATGTATACAGGAAACCTTGGAGAGTAACATTTTTTTATATATCAATATCCTAAGATGGATGAATATCTATGCACTCACTGAAAATCAATCATGTAATGCTTGTTCAATGTGTAGTCAATGTGTTGAGTTCAGTAAGAAAAGCATAAGATAGTTTGAGTATTTCACTCAAATCCTACTTTTCTCAAGTTTATTTATGATTTGAGTGCTAAAGAGAGTAAATTTGATCTAAACACATCCTCAAAATAGGCCACAACCAATATTGAAGAATATTTTTGGGTAGTTTTCTATGTTTTTGCTTATAAAAGTAAGCACAAAGTACTTGCAAAATAGTGAATTAGATGTTTGTAATTAGAATACTTTGAAAATGTATTGTTAGCCTATAATTCAGTATTCTGAAGTTTGTTCCAATATTATTTCACTTAATATATGTTGTTTCTATGATTTTCAACTACTGGTAGACAATTTAGTGTGCTTGTTAAGATGTGGAGCCTCCACAAACCAAAGCTTGTGCACTACTTTCCATGTGTTGTTCAATAATTTCATATATGCTAGTATGACTTGTGTATATATATGTTCTTTTATGTTCATACTATTTTTCATGTATATCTTTAATTTCCGTGTTTATATTAATATTTTATGTTTGTATTAGCTCATTGGTATATTCACAGCAACATTGTTGTCTATGATTTGTTTATATTGTTATTTTTGTTTAATAATTTTAAGTATTTCAAGTATTTTTATTATTTCTATAATTTGTTCTTAATTGATAAGGTTGAGAAAATCACTAGAAGTATCATCCACCACCTTTGTTGGTGGAAAAGGCCCCAACCCTTTTGACAACTTTTTCACTTAGCGTTATATTAATTATCACCATATTTCATTGATTTGGGTGAACAAACTAGATCAATGAATTTGGCACATAATAATTAATAAGATGAGTATAAGACTACTTGAGTGACCATCCATTTTTCACTCTCATAAATGGAGAAGGCCATAGTGCATTCTTATATTCTCCATTGATATTGGGCTAAATTCTATTAGATTAAAGAAAGGAATATCATAGTGTCCACTTATTTCAATTAGCAAGAGAGGTTGCTTGTGAATTATCAATCTATTAAACCAAAAAACTTTTTATCATGGTTTCAATTTCAGTCATTTATAATCATTTGTGTGTGCTCTACATTTCCAGCAAGTGTGTTAGTTTAAAATTTATGTTTCATGCTTCCTTGATTTAACTTAACTTTTATCTAGAGTATTTTGTTTTGATTTCAATTAACCAAGTTACTTTAACATTTAAACCTAGAATTGACAACTAATCTAACATAACTCTCTACAAATTGTATTGTTCTTTCAATCTTATAAGCACTGGATTGATAACAATATCACATCCTAGTTTATGTAATTAAACTACCGTGACATATATATAAAGCATACAACTTATATTACTTAAATTTATTTCTTATTAGAGAAAAAAAAATATTTTAGGATGAGGGTGGAGGTGGGGGGTATCATAGAAAAATTAAATTAAATTTAAGTTCTTTCTAATATGCCACCCTACCCCCACCTTAAGTTTTCTCTAATTTTTCTCCCTACCCTCATATACAATTTAGGAAATGTTAGAGAGAACTTAAATTTGAGTTTTATCTAATATTCCCCTATTCACACCCTCACCCTCAAATATAATTTAAGTTTTCTCTAATATCTATCCCCACTCGACCCTCACCCTCATATAGAATTTAGGGAAATTAGGAAAAAAAATCTTAAATTAAATTTAAGTTTTATCTAATATCCCCACACCCCCGATATATAACTTAAGTTCTCTAATATTTCTCCCCACCCTCACCCTCATATATAATTTTTCTTTGATATTTCGTGCCATTTCTATATATGAGGGTGGGAGTAGGGGGGAATATTACAGGAAGGGTGGGAATGGGGGGATATTTAATGTAATATAGGATAATGGAATTTTGATGTGAGAGAGGATAATGTGATTTTACATTTGTTTTTTAAGCATTGTGGTAAAAATTATTATGATATATTTTTCCATTGACAAACATATGGTGGAGTAGCATATCCATTGACTCGGGGCTTCCATGCATCCACCTACATGTTCATCATGAATAAAATTAAATTATTTGGAATTAACAACCATATTTTGTAGATGGCACTTGCAATGCTATGGTGTGTCTCTGTTGGCTTGAGGGGTCCTGACCCAGGTTCAGAGTTAGTTGTGCCAAACAACAAAACCCTAAATGTTAGCCCTTTCAGTAACAACCCACATACCGCAGGCTGCAGTCTCACCAGTAGCAGTATTGGGGGGTGACAGAACCAGGTTTCTACATCCAGAGGTCAGTGTAATGGGTTCTTGCGGCTTCTAGGGCTTCTTTTAGTCTTCATGAACCCTAACCCTTAAAATATAAATAATTTCAGTAACTCACAGGAATAGAATCTAAACCTTCACGAAATAATTTAAACATTCATAACAGTAAGTAAAAAGAAGATCTTCTACTTTCACACATCAATTAAGAATTACTTCATATAAGTTCATAATAACAGATAAAATATACAGAAATTGCATAAGTAAAGATAGATGCACATATACATAATTATAGCTCAAAATAGTTTCTATTAGATGTATTCTTTGTTGTTACAGACACTTATTCCCTATGCACTCAGCTTATGGACTTACCAAGGTCTCCATGCACTCAATAGTATGAGCCTTCCCCTTTGCCTAAGTATAGGAAACAGACTTTCCTTCCTCAGCTTAATTTCCCATACAATGATATGTTATTCTATGATTCTCCTTAGACTCGCTATGACTCCTTTACATATAGCCTTCTCTTTTACAATACCATGGTTCGCGAACCATGGGCGGGTCACAAAACCTCCTATATTCTAACAAACTAAGAGACTAATACCATTTTGACTCCTATGACCTTTGTGCTCTGCTCCCATAAAACGTGGAGGCTTTACAATTATAACAAACTTTACCCTAAGGGACACTTTCCCAACATGCCCACAACACAATTTGGTGACTCTTCCTCGAGTCACTCTATTGGTGGTGCCTCAATCTTCTTCTATATCTCACTAAAATCGATCTTCAAAACCTACAGGTTTGTGGTTCCCTACGTGGCATCTTGCTGCACTTCTTTGACCAACTTTTCAGTAGTTGGGCCTTCAACTGCAAGGCCCATGGTCCTTTGATTCTATTGCATCCCTTTGAGCTTACTCTGCAACTCCATGTGTAAGCTAGCCAACTGTGACTGAATCTGTTGCACCCCTAGATTCATATCCTGCACGAGTGAAGCCTCCAACCTCATGGCAATCTCCAAGGCTTTACCTTGCATTCTTATTTTTTGTTGAGATAGTGGCAATCTCAGATGAGGCAATAGGGAATCAATGTACCAATCTCTATGTTGATCATCTATGATCTTCATATTAACTTGTTGAATCAGAAACTTCAGTCTTTGATCAAAGTCCCATGTGGATTTACCCTATGTGGGATTTATTTAAACTCCGTCACTGACCAGGCTTGCGATTTAGGCTTATTAAAGTCATTGTTTAGCACTTCTTTTGTTTCCAGTATAGTTGCATTGGGTTTACCTCAACAAAAATTGATATACCTGCTCAGTGTTATGTCCCATAGTGTCATAACCAACTATTATTTCTTCATGTCATCGTTTGTGATCTGTTGTGTCTCCCATACAGCATATGTGACAAACCAGAATTGTTTAGGATCTTCAGTCCCTAAACCCTTAAACACATGCATCTTCATTGTGTTTTCCATGTTGAATGATGGAGGTGAAGGTGGAGGTGGATGTGGAGGTGTAGTTCTAGGTCTATGAGGCAAAGGCAATGGTAGGGGTGGAATGGATGGATTCAGTATCCTTGCGATACCCTATCTTACAGCCTATAGCGCACCTAGCAGCGTCCTCAGAGCACTACTTTCTTCGTCACTTTTAGATGCTCTTAACAAAGGTTTTTTTTCAACACTTGAATCTAGGTCTCTTCTGAATGTTTTCCCACTTCGTGTGGGTCCTATTAGATCTCTTCTAAACATTAATTTAGTGGCATAACCCTTTTTCCACACAATAGCATTTTAATCCAAGTCTTCAGGGATTTCAGATACTTACTTCTTGGCCCCTTGAAAAACTCGTGCTCTTCTTCGCTATAACTGTTGAATTTATCAATTGGGAATTCGGTAATGACTCCTCCCAAAATATTATTGATCTAGTAGTTGACGACCGAGACAATTTTTTTTTCTGAAGCCTCTAAGTGCTTCACTAGTCATGGGTCCACACAATAGGGTTTTCCAACTTCCACGTGCCCTGACTAGCTACCAATTTTGACAACCACTTTTGTAATTCACGGAAAATAACATAAGAAAATTTTGTGCTCATCGGTATACAAGTTTCTATTCAACCACCCTTCCTTGGACATATGTGGATTCCTATTTTCTTTAGCTGCAAATTCGTGTAGCTTCTGATCTATCCACTTCTCGATTTATTTCTTAGTTGGGAACCATTTATTCTACATCATACATTCCTAATATAGATCAAGGTCCCAGAAATGAAACCATTTGTTGTCTTGAGGGGTCCTAACCCAGGTTCAGAGTTAGTTGTGCCAATCAAAAGAACCCTAACTGCTGGCCATTTCAGCAAAAACCCACGTAGCACAGGCTGAAGTCTCACCCAAAGTAGTATTGGGGATAGCAGAACTAGATTTCTACATTGAGAGGTTATTTTGATGGGTTCCTACGGCTTCTAGGGCTCCTTTAGTCTTCGCCCCTAACCCTTAAAATATAAATAATTGTAGTATCTCATAGGAACAGAATCTAGACCTTCACAAAATGTTTTAAACATTCATAACAGTAAGTAAATAAGAAGATCTTCTACTTTCGCGCATCAATTAAGAATTACTTCATATAAGTTCAGAATAAAAAAGTGACTATACAGAAATTGCATAAGTGAAGATAGATGCATAGATACACAAGTATAGCTCAAAATAGTCTCTATTAAATGTATTATTTGGTGCTATAGACTCTTCTTCCATTTCCATGCACACTCAGCTGCAAGGGCCTGTGCACTCAGATTGCGAACTTACCAAGGTCTTTTTGCAATCAATAGAAGGAGCCTTCCCCTTCGCCTAAGTACAGGAAATATACTTTCATGTCCTAGCTTAATTTCACATACAGTGATCTTCTATTCTATGATTCTCCTTAGACTCGCTATGACTCCTTTATATATAGCATTCGGTTTTACAATACCATGGTTCACGAACCATGGGTGGGTCACAAAACCTCCTACCTTCTAACAAAGTAAGGGACTAAGCCCCTTTTGAATCATATAACCTTCATGCTCCGCTCCCACAAAATGCGGAGACTTTACAATTATAACAAACTTAATGACAAAATTTACCCCAAGGGACCCTGTCCCAACAATCTTGCATGCCACCTTATAGAAAATATACATATGATAACACAAGGTATATTATGTTATTTGGACTATCGGTAGAAATTTACCATATACATCATCATATAATATGCATATGGTGCTAACATAAGCATGTCCATAACACCATTTGGGTCTTGTATCTCCATTATAAACCATTTTCTTTATACATTATATCAAGAAGTATTTATGTCAAGCTGTAGTATTCCAAGGAAAGATCCATTATGGGTAAGTCTTAAATTTTAAGTAATACCTAACCATTGATTTTTTTGGTAAACCATTGGTTCCAAGAGAAATTTTGTTTTTTATTTCAAATAGATTTTCAATAAGCCATTTCATAGAAATTCAATTTGCTAAATGAATGTGTGAAATAGAGTTTCCAATACTAATTTGTAGTTAATTACTATTAAACTTGGAAGGTGTTACAAAATTATTAAAATTTGAAGAAATAGTTACATTAAAGAATCAACCACTAAACATAAATCCATATTATGTACTGTTTTTTGGTTTTGTGTTTGACATCAACAAATTTTTTGTTGATTCAACTTGCATTTCTTTTCGCCTCGTGTCTATCATTAAATGCATGTTTTAGTTTGAATTCTTAATATGTTTTGAGATATATTTTAAATTTTCATTGCACTCATTAGAAGAACATTAAATTTATCCCCAACATAAGTAATTTGATACTTTAAATAAAACTAGTGTCAAACTCTATGCAAAATACTTGACAACGTCAAATTATATATTTTTAGGTCCCTATAATACTAGTGTAGCCACATATTTTTATTGTTGTGACCCATATAATACCACTATTGTTATTGTTGTTACCTTACATTATTATTGCTATTTAAACCCTCATTATATTGTGGCCCTTTAGACTCTTGTATATATAAGGGAGGTCTTGTCATTTGTATCATCCAATAATTAATCATTTATGTAATGTAAAAGGAATTTCCCACTCAAAGAGGCTTATTTTCGAGTGATTGATCTATCCTTCATTTTTCTTTGTGATATGGTTACATAAAATTTAGTATCAAAACATTGGATCATAGGGTTTCATTGCTTCTAACGGGTCATCTTGGAATTTTTGCTATAACATTTTTTCTGTGAGGCTTCAAAACCTAAAATTTCTTCCACATCGAACTGAAATATTGTTGAATATCATGTAAGAAATTTAAGACCTTGATTCACTATATTATCTGAGAAATGTTTTAAGATAGGGTTTTTGTATGCTCCATAGTTTTGTCTCAAATAGGTGTCTCGAGGAAAATCATCATAAATTTTGTTTCAGGCATCCAAATTGAATTTCGTAAAAAGTTTTGAAAATTGAATAAGCTTTGGTTTCTTGGATAATATTTTCATGTCCGAAGGTTGAAACAATTACATGTGGCGTTCCATATAATTTTTCTCTAATGATTTATTCCATAATTTGGTCATCTTGGGAGATTTGACATAACTTTATCTTGAAGAATCCAATCTGAGTCTAACTAGTTTGGTGGAAAGAAGAAACAGAGGGCTACTATAGGACAAAATTTCAGACCTTAGGAGGCCGAAATCATTAAGAAACAATATTTTCAAGGTAAACCTATCAACAAGCTCAAAATCAAGTTGTAAAAGGTGTGTATTTTGAAATTTGCATAACTTTTGTTTAAAAAAATCAATTTGAAGTGATTCAAAAGGCATAGTGAAGAATAGGTATCATTAATTGCTTACAAAATTCCTCCTAAACAAAAAAAATCTACATCAACTAATCCATCAGAAATATCTACTATGATGCATGAAGAGGAAGAAAGGAAACATGATATATCAAAATTACGGGAACAAGTGCACAATTCTCACTCTGACAAAGAGGAATGACTGTTAAGATGGATGGTTTAGAAGAAAAAATAAAATCAAACATAAATGTTAAGATGGATGGTTTAGAAGAACAAATAAAAGAAGACATGGAAGATTTGACAAAGTTGCTACAAGAAATGCTTCCTAATGGTGATAATGTAGTCCATGAAAATCACGATGAGAACAAAAGGAATGTGAATCATGATTTTAGAGACTCTAAATTTGGGTTGAAGACCCACCACATTGCAAAGATTGATATGAGGAAGTTTGATAGGAAGGATCAAGTAACATGGATACTACATATGAAGTGTTTCTTTGATCTGCATGATTTGCCACACACACAAAAGGTATGCATTGTGTATTTATATTTAGAACTCATTTTGTTTGTGTAGTATTGATGGTCTTACTCTTGTAAACCAATTGTTACATGGACATTTTTATGGACAAATCAGTAGCACATTATGAGGATATTGCTCTTTAGCCAATTGATAAATCACAAACAAAAGGGTTCAATGGTAAAGCACATTGAGGACATCCAAATATTTAATATCAAGGTAACCGATATTCTTGAGAAGCATCTGATTGGTGTATTCATAAGGACTTTAAAGGATAACATCCAACGTGAGGTTTCCCTTTGGGAACCTAATTCATTAGAAAATGTATTCAGGGTACAAGAAAATTTGAAAGCAAAATTATGGCAACAAGGAGGTCTACCACTCACAACTATAAAGATGGAAGTGTTGTTGATCCTAGCCTCCCACAACCTACAATGTTGACACCACAGCAATGGTAGGAAAAAATATAAAAAGGGATTTGTTATAGTTGTGATAGCAAATCAACTAAAGGTAATAAGTGTGCAAAAGATATATATATATATATATATATATATATATATATATATATATATATATATATATATATATATATATATATATATTATATATATATATATATATTATATATTACATAGATTATGAAGAGGAGGAACAAATAGAACAAGAAACATAAAAATAAGAGCATATACAATAGGAATCAACCTTGGAGAAAGAAGAAATGAATCTAACCATACCTTATATTGTATTGGTAGGAAATACCACTCCTCAAAATCTCAAATATATTAAGAAGAAAACGGAAATAGTGTTGATTGATTGAGGTAGTACCTATAATTTTATTCATTGTAATATAGCCAAGGAATTCAAATTCTTTCTATATCCAACACTAGAGTATCAAGTGATGATTCCAAATGGAGGAACTAGAAATTTCTTAGGGAAGTGTCATAATATCAAGCTATCCGTGGGGTAATATGTATTTAATAGTCCAATGCTTTCCATTCCAATGGGTGGTGTTGATGTTGTATTAGGAGTCCAATGGCTACAATCTTTGGGGACGATAGCTTTTAATTTTCAATAACATTTATTGAAATTTTTATGGGAAGGAAAGTAAATTGAATTAAGGGGCATTACAAGGAAACTGAGGAAGATAATAATTCTAATGGCATGAAAAATCTTTTAAATAAATAACAATGAGGCATAATTGCCCAATTATGTTCACTAGATGTTCAAACACAAAAATCATTTGTTTCTCTAGATCTCCAAAGAGTATGTACAATCACTCCAACGTATTTGAGACTCCCAAAGGTCTCTCACCTATTCATAATCATGATTATGCTATTCACTAGATTCCAGGAAGTGTTCCTCCTCACATTAGGCCTTATAGATATCCCTATGCCGAAAATAATAAAATTCAACGAATGGTTGCAACAATGCTATAGGAAGATATATTTCAACCTAACCAAAGTTCTTTCTCGTCTCCAGTAGTATTGGTGTGCAAGAAGGATGGATCATGGCATATGTGTCCAAATTATAGAGAGATAAATAATCTCACTATTAGAGATAAATTTCCCATTATTTTCATTGATGAATTGTTGGATGAATTTCATGGAAAATTTTACTTCACCAAGCTAGATATTTTTTCACGATATCATCCAATTAGAATGAAGATAGAAGACATTCCAAAAATAGTGCTCAAAACTAATGAAGGTCATTATGAACTTTTGATCATGCCTTTTGACCTTACCAATGCACCTTCCACATTTCAAGGTTTGATGAATTCCACTTTTAGACCCTTTCTTAGAAAATTTTGTGTTAGTTTTTTTTATGATATACTAATCTACAACAATTGTTGGAAATATTATTTTCAACATGTTGACATGGTTTTTAAACTATTAGAGAAGAAAAAATTGTATACAAAACCCTCCAAATGTTTCTTTGGGGTACAAGAGGAGGAATAGTTGGGTCATATTGTATCTCATGAAGGTGTTACGGTAGACACTAACAAAATTAAATCCATCAAGAATTGGAAAATTCCCACAACCCTAAAGAATCTTTGAGAAGTTTTTGAGTTGATAACATATTATCAAAATTTTGTTAAGAATTATGGGAAAATAGCGACACCTCTAACAATATTACTAAAGAAAGATGCATTTTTTGGGAATCTAGAAGAAATTAAGGTCTTTGAACATCTTAAATAAGCAATGTGCCAAGCTATGGTCTTAGCAACACCAGACTTCACAAAAACCTTTATTATGGAATATGATGGCCCAAGAAATGGAATTGGTGATGTTTTTACACAAGAAGGAAGACCCATTACATTTGAAAGTCATTCAATCAAGGGAAAGTATTTACACAAACCTATTTGTGAGAAGGAAATGTTGGCAATACTAGATGCCCTGAAGCAATGGCACCCTTACCTAATGGGAAGACACTTCGAGGTAAAAATAGATCATGATAGTCTGAAATATATTTTGGAACAAAGATTATCTTTAGAATAGCATAAAAAATGGGTCACCAAGGTGCTAGGTTATTATTTTGAAATCATCTACAAAGAAGGGAAGAATTTTTTTTTGTATATGCACTCCCAAGAAGGGATGAGGATGTCGAATCATTTCTCTATGCCATTTCTATTATCCAAATTAATTGGATAACTGAAGCAAGGGATGAATGGAATAATGACGAAGAGGTGTGGACACTCATTCAAAAGTTATAGTAATATCTTGATACATCTTATACATTTATATGGAAAAATGATTCATTATGGTACAAAGACCACTTATATTTATGTAAGAACTCCCAACTCAAACAAAATATTCTTTTGGAATTACACACCACGCCTTTAGGAGTGCACTCAAGATTTTTAGAAACTTACCATACGGTCCAGAAGGTTTTTTTTTTGGGATGGATTTAAATATGATACTCAGAAGTTTTTGGCAGAGTGTTTGTTCTTCTAACAAAATAAAGTTAAGACAATTAAGATCCCAGGTCTGTTACAACATTTAGCCATTCCAAGTCAGTGTTGGGTGGATTTCTCAATGGATTTTATCATAGGTTTACCCAAGTTTGAAGGAAAGAGTGTCATCATGGTGATAGTTGATAGAATTACCAAATATGCACACTTTTATGCACTATCTCGTCATTTTAAAGCTAGCATAGTTGCTACAGTATTTATGGAAACAGTTTAAAAGCTACATGGAAACCGAAATATTATTGTAAGTGACAGGGATCCCATTTTCACTAAAAATTTTGGCCATATTATTTTCTTCTCTTGGTACTCAATTAGCTCATAACTCATCTTACCATCCTCAATATGATGGGAAAACTAAGATAATGAACAAATATTTGGAAGGATATCTTCATTGCTTTGTATCCAATAAACAGAAACAATGGATCAAGTGGTTATCTCTAGCATAATGGTGGTATAACACTTCCTTCCATACCATAGAAAAATGACCCCATTTATGGCACTTTATGGATATCATACACCATCCATCACATTGTATTTAAGAGAAAATTCTAAGGTTCAAATAGTGCAAGATCACATAGAGCATCAATAACAAGTTCTCCATCTCTTAAGAGATAACCTGACGTTAGCACATAATCGAATGAAACAATGGGTAGATTAGCATCACAACGAAATAAGTTTTGAAGTAGGTGATTGGGTATTTTTACGGATACAACCATACAAACAAATGTCCCTCAATAAAGCTAAGAAGGATGATAAATTATCACACAAGTATTATGGTCCTTACAAGGTGTTGCAAAATATTGGCACTATGGCATACAAATTGGTGATGCATGCATCTTCCTGACTACACGTAGTTTTTCATGTTTCATGCATAAAGAAGGTTATAGGTGACAAGCTCCTAGTTCAAAAAATATTGCCAAAACTAAACGATGAAGGAAAAACCATATTTGAGCTTGAAGTTGTCATTAAAACAAAAACCTAATAGCTATGGAGTTGATCAATTTTAGAGTATCTCACTAAGTTGAAGAACTTACTTCCTGAAGATTCCAGATGGGAGGATGATATTTTATATCGAATCATCTAGAACTACTCAAGTGTTGAGGACAACACTTTTTTGAAGGAGAGGGGCATGTTAGGTCCTTATAATACTAGTGTAGCTCCATATTGTTCTTGTTATGCCCCATGTAGCCCCCATATTGTTATTATTGTGCCCCACAAAAGCCCATTACTTTTATTTTTGTTCCCTTACATTATTATTGTTATGTAGGCCCTAACTATATTGTGACCCTTTGGACTCCTATATATATAAAGGAGGTATTGTCATTTGTATCATCCAATAATTATTCATTTATGTAATGTAAAAGGAGGTTTCCCCCTTGAAGAGGCTTATTTTCAAGTCTTTGATCTATCTTTTCTTTTGTTTTGTCATTTGGTTACATAACATATGGTTGGCTTGATAGAGCCATATGTTAGAACCCATAATAATACATGGTACTAACACAACCAACCTTGAATTTTATTTTATAGAGGACACCATTAACAATACTAGACCTACTTATACCTCCCTTTTCATTATAGAAGCAAAAAATGTGTAGATTGTTTCTCAACCTATAAAAAGTGTAACAACCCCAGGTTAAAAGCTCATGTAACAAAGTTAATAAAGGAAAAATAACACCATGGTCATGGGAAACGTATTCTAAGCTAAACGTTGGGAAAAACAGCCTAGTATGCATCACTTGTTGTGTATTATAGCTAGGGTAAATTGGAAAAGGAAATGGCAAAGGATTTGAAAAGGCAAAAAGGAATGATTGGTATTTTATTTATGAAAATAAAAGAAAATAGGAGAAAAAGGCATTGAAAGGTCACAGGTTGCATGTGAGGAAAATTAAGGAAAATGAAGAAATTATAGGGATCAATAATAAAATAACATCAGACCATTAGTTTGGAGCCTATTTTAAATTTTGTTTTGGAATTAGTCTTAGAGAGGAGAAGAGCACCAAGAGGAAAAGGAACGTAGGCAAGCAAAGGAAGGACAAGGAAAAAAATGAGAGACAAGGAAAGCAAAGGAAGGACAAGGAAAGAAAATGAGAGACAAGGAGAGCAAAGGAAGGACAAGGAAAGGAAGGATCAATCAAGGAAAGGTTGGATCAAGCAACTTCAGCTAGAATACTTGCAGGTAATAGGTTACATGTATGATTTCCTAGTTGGTTTTGGTATGCATGGTATATGCATGTGTGTATTTGGTTCATTTTTTTCATTTGAATGGGTTTTGCTAGGTTTCGAAAGTGGTTTTAGCCTTGCCTTTCCATTTTTGAATAACCATAGTGTGATGGGATTCATTATTGGTTGAGCTTTGGATTGTTAGAAAGTTTTGGATCTAGGTGAGTGGTCTCAGGAAAATCCCAAGGGTTGGAGGTGGAGATGATTTTCTCTGGGAAGTCCTCAATAAGTGGGTGCAGATAGGAAAATTCCTCAAGGGATAGTGAAGGAAGCATCCAATCTTGGTTTGGTTTTGTGATCTCAGGACCGATTTAGGTGAAACCACGATATGGGAAAGGTGGAGGTGGTTTAACCTCTGCATCCCCTTGGTTGTTGATGGATTGGCTTACCCCATGAGATCCCACATTCATGCTTGGAATATGGCACAATGATGATTGGTTGAAAGAAAGATTTGGTTTATCCCAATCTATCGTAGAGTGCTACGTGGAATTCACTGACTTAGTTGGCTTTTACATATGGTTAATAAGAGATAAGTTTCTCTTGTCTTTTGATGAGAAATTATAATTATTATTATATGGATTTAATGGTTGTTATATCATTGTTAACCACTTAGTTATATGTTGGTTATAAGCATGGTTATATGACAGATTTAAGTATGCCTCTTATAAAATTTTAATTAATGAATTTATGGTTAATGAATGCATGACCTAATTGGTGTTATGATAGATATTGTGAGAAGGCAGTATTCCTTCTTGTTAAACCTCAATAACTTTAAGATCCTTGTGTTCAGATATGCATTCATGACATGTAGGATGTGTGTTTACCAAGTGCTTGACAGAATTACTATCTTGGTTGGGAGGGGTCATTTCAAGTCCTTATTCAAGTTTTTTTACCAAAAGCTTCATTTCTACTTTATTTATCATTTCCGGAAGTTTCATTGAATTCTACAGAGAGGCTTGAGACCTAGCATTAAAAAGGTGGCTAATAATGTGAGGTTGTTAGCACATGACTAACTGGAAAGGCCCACATTAACTAGGAAGCAGACCTATCAGAGCAACTAGAGGCTTACTGTCACTTGGAGGCCTTGTCAAGGGAGCAAATAAGGCTCTATGTAGGTGAAAAAGAGAGTTAACATAGGGGTTGGGTAGCTCCTGAAGGTCTTGTAACACCTTAGGGAAGTCAGTAAGGTCGTAAGTTGTTGACTCCATTTTCTTAAGGTCGTATAGGAGGTTGAGTCTTATCATAATGACCCTTATCTCATGTTTACCCTGGGAAAACCAGTGAAAGTGGGTAAATGTGGGAGGAGGTGATTACAGGGTGGTATTACATCCAAATTGCGCTCTCATTGGGTAAAATTTGATGTTGTCAAGAGTATGGTTGTCATGCATGGGGTCATGGTATATAGTTGGTATGGTAATGCATGATTGTTTAATACTAATATGATTAGGATTATATATATATCATGCTAATGTGGAGTGATTTTGCAGATGAGATAATCCTCTCCTAAATGTCATTGAGGTATGGTTTTGATTTTTGTATCTATTTGGTTTATCTAGCACGGCCTACTTACAGGAAGAAGATAATCAGAGATGACAAGAAAAATGGTAGACTATAGTTCCTATGACTCTCCCTAAAAATTTGTTAGGTAGACAAGAGATAAGTATTCTCTTGGTATAGTAGATACATTGAGGAGTTTTAGGGAAGAGATCAAAAGTTGCAAACCAGAAAATGATAGGTTGGTTGAGGCTTAGGAAAGACTTACAAGGGCTCAAGAAAAGCAGGTAGAAGTCAATGCAGTGATTCTTTAGATCTTGTCATATTTGCAGAGATGGGGACAGTTGAGGATCATTCAACAGAAGGAAGAGAAAACTAATGGAGCTTATTGTAGCAAGTCTCGATTAGGATACAGGTTGGATAAGGGGGATACATACAGAGGTGGAAAATCACTGGATACACTCGATAGAAGGAATGACATGTATGGGCATCATTATAGTTCCTCATCCAGGAGACATTATAACCATCATACCCATCATCATCCTTATAGGAGGAGTGAGTAATTACCTGAGGATTTCAAGAAATGCAAGCCTCCCACATTTGACGAAGAGATGAAGGAGTCAGAAGATGCAGAGGCATGGTTTCTTGGGATGAAGAAATTCTTCAGATTTCATAACTACTCAGAGAAAATGAAACCCAAAATAACCACCTTCAGTCTTAAAAGGAAAACAAACATTTGGTGGGAAGATGTGAAGAATGTCAATGGAATTCAAGAATAAGAATTGGTTAGGAATGACTTTGAGAGACTCTTCAAGAAGAATTACTTGTCTAAGAAGCACTATGATAACATAGCTAAGGTGTTTTATGAGTTGGAGATGGGTTCTATGATAGATGATGAATATGCTAGTAGGTTCCTGGATATTTTGAGGTATGTATCTTACCTCAATGACGCAAAAGTGAATATTCAAAGGTTCATCAATGGGTTTACAACAACATATAGAGTCCAGATTAAGTTTGATGAGCACAGATCGTTGGAGGAGGCAATCCAAAATTTGAAGCACTGTTATGAGTAGTCAAATCACAATGTTGAGACTAAGCGTGATTTGAAGGGAATTATAAAGTTAAAGAAAAGTGGCCATCGAAGTGGGGAATACCTCAGGATGCAGGTGAGAAAGAAAATGCTTCTCCTTACAAGAAGTTCAATGCAGTTGAGAAGGGACATGGGTCATAGCCTAGAGAAAAACAAAACATAGGTGATTGTAGGGGACCATTGCAATGTTGGATATGTGGCAAAGATCAACGCAAGAAGGATTGTCCATTGTACCAAGGTGGCAAGCCATAGGTCTATAGTGCTCAAGAGGCACAGACAATTGGGTATGTTGGTCATATCATTCCTCGGATTTATGCAGTTGTAGAAAACATGCAGGAAAATCATCAGGCATCCATTATTGAGATGGAAGATCTTGTGGTTGAGTTGCTTCTATTTTGATTGATCCTACATATAATTATAGTTATGTTAATCCTGACCTGGTGGATAAGTGTTGCTTGAGAAAAGAAGTGCATGCAGAGTCTTGGTTGGTGCAGTTGGCTATAGGTACTAAGAAGAGAGTTCATCATTGGGTAATAGCTTGTGCATTTGAACTGAATGGTATGCCTACAACAACACATTTGAATGTACTACCATTAGGATCATATAGTATGCTTTTGGGTATAGATTGGTTGTACTTTCACAGGATCAAAGTACATTGTTATGACAAGGACATTAAGTGCTTGGATGTTAATGGAGAAAATAGAATCTTGCAGGGAAAAAAGAATCCTACATTAGTTATGATGGTCACAACTATGAAGGTGAAGTGCAGTCATAGGAAAGGGTGTGTAATGTTTGCAATTCATATTTCCATTGGTAAGGGTAAGGATGTTGAGGATGCAGAAATCTTCAAGAGGTACCATGTATTACAACAATTTCAAGATGTGTTTCTACTAGATATTCTAGAGTTTCCTCCCCACAAGGAAGTGGACTTTTCTATTGAGGTGGTACCAAAAGTAGCACCAGCATCAAAGGAACCTTACATGATGAGCACAGTAGAGTTAGTAGAGTTAAAGTTGCAGCTGAAGAAAATGCTTGATAAGGGATATATTAGGCCAATTTTATTACCATGGGGTACACCAATATTGTTCATGAATAAAAATGATGGTACTCTTAGGTTATGCATTGATTACATGCAGTTGAACAAGGTGATGATCAAGAATAGGTATATGTTTCTGAGTATTGATGACTTGTTTGATCAGTTGAAGAGAGAAACATATTCCTAGGTAGAGGGAATCGACTTTGGTGAAATTTTTTTCTCATATTGCTAAGTAACTTCAATTGGATTTATTTTGTTTATTTTTGTTGATTTTGATCTTGATGTAGAATAAATGGATTTGTAGACAACATTCTTACCTGGGGATATCAAAGAAGAAATAAACATGCAACATATGGAAGGCTTGCAATGAAACGTAAGAAAGAGTTGGTTTTCAAGTTGAAACAATCCCTAGATGGGTTAAATCAATCTCCAAGGATGTGGTATCAAAAGAAATATATATATATATATATATATATATATATATATTATAATATATATATATATATGGACTTAGTTTCATAAGGAACAAAGTTTATCACTTCGTGTATTTGAAATTAGTTGGGGGTGACCCTTTTACTTATGTATTATTGAATGTTGATGGTATTTTGTTGATTGGAAACAACATGGAAATCATCAACGATGTGAAAACTCAAGTATCCTCAAATTTTTACATGAAATATATTGGTGTTATGACTTTTATTTTGGGAATTAAAATTAAAATAGATCGATAAAATAGAAAACATTTTTTCAATCAAAAGGAAATATGTTGAGACAACATTATAGAGGCTTAATATACATCTTGTAGACTAGTCAATATCCCTATAACTATAGGTGTAAATATATTTGCAGAATATCATCCCAAGACATAAGAAGAGGAAGAGGACATGTTTCATGCTTTTTATGCCAGCGAAGTTGGTATTTTGATATATGCAATGGTTTTATCTATGCCATGGGAATTTTGAGCAAGTATGTGCTAAACTGGCAAAGGAGCATTGAACAATTGTAAAGAAGGTATTTGCATTGCACTATAGATTATGGAATTTGTTACCAAGTAAGACCTAGAGAAGATAAAGTGTTGGACATGCATTTCTTTGATAACACATTTGGATAATAGAATATATACTAGTGATTTTGTCTTTAACCTATTTGGAGGAACAATCATTGGAGGAGAAAGAGAAAATTCATAGCATCAACCTCAAAAATAGAATTTGAATACATGGAAATGACTCATGCAAGTAAGTAAGTTGTATTGTTAGAGAGATTGTGTTCAAGTATTAGTTTTGTATAGGAATTTATAGCATTAGATTGTTGCAATCAAAGTGAAAGGCCTCATGGAAAAGAACCTAGCTTATGAATTTAAGATAAAGCATATTGCTTTTCAGTATCACTTTATGAGAGACATGGTTGAAGACAAGAAGTTGTTTCTAGTGAAGGTGAACATTTTGAAGAATTTCATAGATTCATTAAAAAAAAAATTGTGAGCACTAAGAAGTTCTCGTGGTGAAGAGGAATGGGAATTGTTTCCTTGGATTGTTTATCATGTAATCATGTTACCCCCTATATGAAAGGAAAAAAACCGGGAGAATCTTAGGTATGTCTTATATCCTTTATGGTCTTTTCTGTCCACTTTTAGTGGTTTTCAACACATTATATTTTCTTTTGAAAATTATATGGTACATGGTGTTTGAAACCATGGTTTTCTAATTCTAATTAAGCAATTAAGGTTTTAATCTAATTTGTATCTAGGAGTTTTGGATATTGCAAGATCCTATTTATTGTATGTAAACAATGAAGTTGATTGCTAATAGAAATTAGAGGTGTGGCTCTAAACATTTGTTAGCTTTTCCAGTTAAAGGTTTCAAGGGTAAATATTTATATATTATATGTAATTTCCATTGTTTATTTTATTATTTTATAAAAAATCTATATATGCATTTCGTAATATAAAGGTCTATAACTTACAAAAAAAATTGTGTGCATATATTTTTTTTAATTGATAACCTTCTAAATCAATAGTTATTAACATTTATTAAGATTTATGTCTTCATATTTTCCATCCTATATTACACATGAGTGGTTGTCAATGGTAATACATAATGTTTGTCCAGAACAACACATATTTGTATGTTATGGGTATGTGAATTAACAATACAATAAAGTTATTGATATTATCGTAAAACAATTTTATTAATTACACCGTAAGGCATTTCCATGAAAAAACTTCCCTCTCTACATTTCTGTCATAACCTGGTGCCGTTGGATTCGATGTTAGATGATTAAAAAATATTTAGCCGTTGGATGAAAGTCGTTAGAAATATTCGGTTTCCAATTCAGTTATACAAACACCGTATTAACTGATCCATTATCCGTTTGAGCAGTAAACATTTGTTATGCTAAAGGATGTGCAGGAAAGTCTCGTCGCACTTGCCTAAGAAATGCTCTGCACCAGAGTTCCTCATCATGATGTCTAACGCGACACAAGTAAATTTTTGGGCACAAATTTCATTTTCACTGGTTTTTGTACTAGAGTCTCCTCAAGCTCCTCGTTAATTGATTATTATGACCAATGTAGATTTCATCTAACTGGTTCGATCACTGTGTGGAATGTTAATTTGATTTAGACACTATTCTGGGCGACACCACAAGAAGGATAGGCAAATTTCACCATTTCAATGAGAACTCGCGCTTACCGTGGAAATCCTCTGCAACAGAATCCCTCGCCATAAGTTCTGAGGTGAAACTAGGCAATTTTTTGGGTACGATTTTCATTTTCACTGGTGGTTTTATTTGGATTTCGTAAAGCTCCTCGTTAATTGATTATTGTAACCATTTAAATTTGTTCGAGATTAAAAATTGCAAATATAAACTTAGAAACTGAACTTCTTTTTAATTAATGGTGGGATGGTTGTGAAGGTAAGTATTATGACTTATGTATTTGAGCACGTTGCACTGGTTCATTTGCATGATTTCGTTTCCAGGAAACTTTAACTAGTCGCTGACCTAGAACAAAACCATGTAAAGATTCAAGTGAGAGTCTTTTCTATGACAAATTAACATGTGTCGTTGATTTCATAGTGTGGTGTTGTCAAGCCTAAATGACTAAAGAGGTGTAGATAACAGCAGCTGGAATCTCTAGAGTAAGCATTTTCATCAGAGCTTTTGAAATGTTGCTATATAACTCTAGTTATTTACACAATTTTATTTGAACTTATTCATGTTTATTTATTTATTTGTTGTAATTCTGTGATAATTTCTCTTTGTAATGTGAGATCAGGAAAAAAGTTTAGTCTGCAACATGCAAATCATTTTTTCGAAGCGTGTGGAAGAAGAAGATAAATTCTTGGCATCTACCAAATGCTGGCAGTTGAAGGCAATCCTGAGCTTTGATCACAGTTATAAGGAGTTAGTTGTTTCATTTTTGATTTGTAGCTATTGAGTTTAGTAAAACTATGGAAGGCATAAGGGATATAATCATAAGTGTGAAATCTTCCAAATTTGTTTGTAAATATTTGCAGAGACAAATATTTATTATGTTGTAGAGCATAATGTTTGAAGGTCATAATGATAGTTGCATGTCATTATACTTCATAGACTTTCTTGAGCCTAGCCTTTTCATTTCAAATCTCATAGCGTAATAGAACGTTGTTATATTATAGGCATCTTGCTTTAAACAAGAACAGTATGAGTGAGGCAACTTCGCAGCCTATTTATTGCCCAATCATTATATTGTTTTCCTATGTTTTTAGTGAGAAGAATTCCCTCCCAACAATGGTAAAAATTTGATTTTATGATCCTACTAAATTTTCCAAATTTTATTGGACTAACTAGATTTTCCAAATTTATGGTCTATTTTATTAAAAAAAATGTGGATTTGTGTTATGATGCCCCACAAAATTTACCAATTCTTATCCGCTGATAAGATTTGCAAAATTTGTTGTCTACATTAAGAAATGCTTAATTTTTTTCGTTGGTAAGTACCAAGTTGTTTTCCTGAAAAAGAATGTTTAGATTTGATTTCATCATCCCAGGGAAGCGAAAGGTTAAAGGAAAGGTTGATCTTAAAGAAGTAATAGGCCTTAAAGGAAGTGAAGTTTCTAATTATACAAGATCATATGGATGTTATCTATGTAAGAATTAGGAATTTATGTGAACATCAATGCTATATGAGTAGTATGGTATAAAAAAAGTTTACGTGATGTTTGATTTTTATTTTTATTTATCATTTAAATCTAATGTATTATGTGTTTTTGTTATTTTTTTTTGATAATTTTTCTCTTAATATTATATATGTTTTGTGCTAATAAATATTATAAAATAAACTTTAATTTCATAGATGTATATGTTTTATATTATTTTAAAAAGATTAAACATATTCAATCAGATTTACTTCTAATGTTAATGTAGTCAATGATTTGGTGCAATTATATATAGTGACTATTTATATAATGTAGAAGACTTTACAAAGTATTCTAAACCATTCCTAAAAACTTTTCAAGTAGGTTGATCAAATCCATTAACTATAATATATTTTGAAGAGGAACAATCAATCTTAGCTTTCAATTTAATGAGTTACACTTAAGAATGACCTTATAGATAATAAAACAAGTTTGAAGCCACTTTTAAATAAGAATTTGGAAGGATTCAAATATTTAAAGAAACAACAATATGCATGCATGAATTTCAAAGAAATTCACAATCTTTTTACAAGGAAGAAGAATAGAGCTTTCTAGTAGATAGGCTAACATCTAAAAGACACAAACACGGTTACTTTTATATTCAAGTGTGAATGTATTAAAAGCATCATATCCTTGTTAAGCACACATTTCATATTTCCATATGAAACCATACAATATATTTGTTTTCTAATCAAACTAAGTATTAAAAGCATCATATCCTTGTTAAGCACACATTTCAGATTTCCATATGAAACCATAAAATATATTTGTTTTCTAATCAAACTA